>JAASAO010003449.1:0-10632 GCA_017311375.1 Mytilus coruscus
CTCAAAAAAATTTGAAAAAATCCCCAAAACTTTTGAACCCCCTCCCCAAATCTTTTTTTTTAATTTTGAAGATTATTTTCTTTTCAGGAAAAATGTATAATTTCAGAGAGTTTCATAAACTTAAACACAAGTTATTGTCTTGAAACTAGAAAAAATGCTTGTTTTTGGCCCCTTTTTTAAACCTAAAAACTCAATCCCAGCCTTTCCTTTGTGATTTGGAACCTTGTGGTACAATTTCAGAGAGATCCATACACTTACACTCAAGTTATTGTCCGGAAACTACAAAAATGCTTGTTTTTGGCCCCTAATTCCTAAACTGTTGGTACCATAACCCCCAAAATCAATCCCAACCTTCCTTTTTGTGGTATTGAACCTTCTGGTAAAATTTCATAGAGATCCATTCACTTAAAATAAAGTTATTGTCCGGAAACCAAATGTGTCTTCGAAGCCGCCGCCAACTACGACGACATGATAGCAATATATGAACGAAAAATTTTTTGTGGTCGTATAAAATTCAATGGAGCGGAACCAAACGTAATTCGATCTGTATCTCAGCAAAGTAGACTCACATACTAAAAATTTGTAAGGGTTCCATGGAACCCAGTGTCTCGCCTACTTTTGATGTTAATCGAAAGGCTCAACAAAAATGAGGAAAAAAATCAATAAAATTATTCCTTAAGATACTATCTTTTGATTGTAAGAAGCTTCTGTCAAAGTTTGGTATAAATCAAGGATAGTTTATGAATCTAATAAATGTTCTAAAAACTTTAACTGCAGACTGTATGTAATGTAAACTGGAAGAAAAACTAAGTCCATTTATAAGTAAAATACAGATAACCAGGTACAAAATTTTAACAAAATTTCCTTCTAGATACAAGCTTTTGATCATAAACAAGCTTCTGTCCAAGTTTGGTACAAATCCAGGATAGTTTAAGAAAGTTATTAAAATTTTAAAAACTTTTAACCACAGAGTGAATGTATTGTTTCCTGGCAGAAAAACTAAGTCCATTTATAAGTAAAATAAGGAAAAACAGGGAATTTTTTTTTTTAACAAATTTACTTCTGGATACTATCTTATGATCATAAACAAGCTTCTGTCCATGTTTGGTACAAATCCAGGATAGTTTAAGAAAGTTATTAAAATTTTAAAAACTTTAACCACAGAGTGAATGTAATGTTTCCTTCCCGGCAGAAAAACTAAGTCCATTTACAAGTAAAATACGGAAAAACAAGAATTTTATTTTTAAAAATGTTCTTCTGGATACTATCTTATGATCAGAAACAAGCTTCTGTCCAAGTTTGGTAGAAATCCAGGATAGTTTAAGAAAGTTATTAAAATTTCAAAAACTTTAACCACAGAGTGAATATTTGTGGACGCCGCCGACGACGACACCGACGGAATGTAGGATCGCTATGTCTCGCTTTTTCGACTAAAGTCGAAGGCTCGACAAAAATCACCTCAATATGTGTAGGCGTTTAGAAAAAAAGTTCATATAACTGTTATTTTCACAAAATGTTCAAAGTCCAAAGCCTGCTGTTTTGGCAAAAATCAGCAGAGCAGAACCAAATGTAAACTTGATCTGTAACTCATCATAGTCGACTCACATACTAAAAATAAGCTCAATATGTGAAGGCGTTTAGAAAAAAAGTCTGTATAGCTGCTATTTTCATGAAATTTTCAATGTTCAAAGCCCGAAATTTCGGCAAAAATCAGCAGAGTGGAACCAAACGTTTTCTTGATCTGTAACTCTTCATAATAGACTCACATACTAAAAATTTGTAAGGGTTCCGCGGAACCCAGTGTCTCGCCTACTTTTGCTGTTAATCGCAGGCTCAACAAAAATGAGGAAAAAATTGATAAAAATATTCCTCTCTATACTATCTTTTGATTGTAAGTAGCTTCTGTCCAAGTTTGGTAAAAATCCAGGATAGTTTATGAATCTAATAAATGTTTTAAAAACTTAAACTGCAGACTGTATGTAATGTTAACCGGAAGAAAAACTAAGTCCATTTATAAGTAAAATACGGAAAAAATGGAACAAAATTTTAACAAAATTTCTTTCTAGATACTAGCTTTTAATCATAAACAAGCTTCTGTCCAAGTCTGGTACAAACCCAGGATGGTTTAAGAAAGTTGTTAAAATTTCAAAAACTTTAACCACAGAGTGAATGTAATGTTTCTTGGCAGAAAAACTAAGTCCATTTATAAGTAAAATACGGAAAAATGGAATTTCTTTTACAAAATTTACTTCTGGATACTATCTTATGATCATAAAGAAGCTTCTTTCCAAGTTTGGTAGAAATCCAGGATAGTTTAAGAAAGTTATTAAAATTTCAAAAACTTTAACCACAGAGTGAATGTAATGTTTCTTGGCAGAAAAACTAAGTCCATTTATAAGTAAAATACAGAAAAAATGGAAATTTTTTTTTTACAAAATTTACTTTTGAATATTATCTTATGATCATAAAGAAGCTTCTGTCCAAGTTTGGTAGAAATCCAGGATAGTTTAAGAAAGTTATTAAAATTTCAAAAACTTTAACCACAGAGTGAATATTTGTGGAGGCTGCCGCCGCCGCCGCCGACCGAATGTAGGATCGCTATGTCTCGCTTTTTCGACAAAAGTCGAAGGCTCGACAAAAATCAGCTTAATATGTGAAGGCGTTTAGAAAAAAAGTCTGTATAACTGTTTGTTGCCGAATGACGGATAGGTAAAACTATATGGCCCCAACAACTTTGTTGCGAGGCCATAAAAAATATTAGAAAAGACTGTATAATGGTACAACATAATGAATATCTTAACAGGAGTTTCCAGTATACTATATTAAGTTTGAATAGTTTTTTTTGTCAACTAAGTGAATTATGACTCTAATATAACATCATGGTAACAGACTCTTTCATTCTTAACATGTCACATAATATGATTGCCATCATTTGGAAATAAAACAAAAACAGTCTTGATATGATTAAAAAAATTATAACTTTACATGATTTTAGGTGACAATGATGGCTCTTATCATATATATTCTCCATTCTTAGTCAATTTAGCTCATTATTGTCCTTGAAGACTGTGTATACTGATTCACACTATTTTTATCATTATAGATAAAAGGAGATAGAGGTATATGTTAATAAAACAGCAACAAAACAGCACAAAACAAGCATTCTGTGAGTATTGCATGGCAATACATAGTCCCCTACCGGTTAAAAATTCATAACTTGGAACAAAATTCTATCTTGATCTATAACTTGTCATGGTGTAAACATATATATATAACAAATACATATATGTATCAAGTCAATATCTTCAAGAACGACGAAAAAAAGTGTTTAAAACTGATTATTTTAGTGAATTTTCCAAGGACCATAACTCTGCACAAAATCAATAGACCGGAACAAAATTCGAACTTGATCTGTAACTTGTCATGATAAAACTATATACATTGTACCAAATATCAAATCAATATTTTAAAGAATGACAAAAAAAAGTGCGGAAAACGGATTATTTTAGTGAATTTTCTAAGTCAAAGGACCATAACTCTGCATGAAATCATCAGACCGGAACAAAATTTGAACTTGATCTGTAACTTGTCACGATAAAACTATATACCAAATATCCAATCAATATCTTCAAGCATGAAGAAAAAAAGTGTGAAAAACTGATTTGCCGGACTGACGGACAGACAGACGGACGGAGTGCAAACCTAAAGTCCCTTTCAACTTCGTCGGTAGGGGACTAAAAACCAAAAAGACATCTAATGATCTTGTGCTGGCCATCATCAATTTACAACAATGAAAACATGGACCGACAGTTGACCCTTAATGTCTATTAATAATCATGGGTTGCTGTCCCATTGACGTATACCCAACATCTCCCTATCTTTCTATCTTTATTTAAAGTACAAACCATGATGAACTCATCTAACTTGTTAACATCCTTGAGTTTTGTGTAACAGTTGAGTAACAATGTAGTGTGTTCCTTTGTGGCCTGCTGTGCTTTATGTAAGGCTTGTAGGTATTTAGTCAAATTGTGTATCCTTTGGGCATCCAAAAACTGAAACAATTCAGAATCAAGGAATAAGTTGGTGTTAAAGTTATACTATTGGAAATTTACTAAAACATTAGAGAAAAACTTGGACATTTACTGTAACATTAGGGAAAAACTATCCACAAATTGAACGATATACATTTGTTGTTTTCAGAAAGTCTAGTTAGTGAGATTTATTTCTTTATATCAAACTAAAAGACGAAAACTATCATATTCAAATACTGCAAATAAAAAATTGTTTTAATATTGCTTCATATTATAGTTGCCTCTTTTGTGTACAAATAAAATGCAGTAATTGGGTGCTTGATTTAAACCTGTCCTTTTAATTTTTTTACAAAATAAAAATTCCAAAGATAAAATTCAAATAATAATATTCTAACCAAAACCAAAGGCTCGAAGAGATTTTAGCCTGTATTAACTGCATTTGTTTATGACCTATTTATTAATATTCTGACAATGACCTCTACTCACATGGTTTTAAGATAATTAGATTTCATACAAACAAAACCTGCTTCTAGAATAAATTTCAAATGGTCAAAGATGGGAAAGATCAAATACACATATATGTCCATTTCTCATCTTACCTTTCTAATAACATATGATGCTTCCAGTTTGCCTATTGTTTTAATATACTGATCTATGGCACCATCATGGTCCCCTTTACCATACAGGTGATCTCCATATTGTTTAAATATATCTATCAATCCATCTTGGTCATATTGTTGTGACTTAGCCAAGCTGAAATATAAATTTTCTTAACAATTATTAATTAAAAGTTAACTTTACAACTTCACAGAACAAAAACATTACAAGTCTAATTATGGTTAAAAAATTTGTAAGGGTTCTGCTGAAAAGCAGTGTCTCGCCTACTTTTGCTGTTAATCGCAGGCTCAACAAAATGAGATGAGGAAAAAATTTAATAAAATTATTCCTCTCGATACATTTTTTTCATTGTAAGAAGATCCTGTCCAAGTTTGGTAAAAATCCAGGATAGTTTATGAATCTAATAAATGTTTTAAAAAATTTAACTGCAGACTGTATGTAATGTTAACTGGAAGAAAAACTAAGTCCATTTATAAGTAAAATAAGGATAAACAAGTACAAAATTTTAATAAAAATTTCCTCCTAGATACTAGCTTTTGATCATAAACAAACTTCTGTCCATGTTTGGTACAAATCCAGGATAGTTTAAGAAAGTTATTAAAATTTTAAAAACTTTAACCACAGAGGAAATGTAATGTTTCCTGGCAGAAAAACTAAGTCCATTTATAAATAAAATATGGAAAAACAGAAATTTTTTTTTTTAAATTTACTTCTGGATACTATCTTATGATCATAAACAAGCTTCTGTCCATGTTTGGTAGAAATCCAGGATAGTTTAAGAAAGTTATTTAAATTTCAAAAACTTTAACCGCAGAGTGAATATTTGTGGACGCCACCGACGGAATGTAGGATTGCTATGTCTCGCTTTTTCGACAAAAGTCGAAGGCTCAACAAAAATCAACACTCAGTTTGTCTTGTAATGAAGGAAATTAGAGATTACAATTTAAAGTATCCAATCTACCAAAAAAACTACAGTTAGAAGACATCTAACTTAAGGTTGTATTCCAAAGAAAATATGAGAGATACAGAGTTAATTAACATATCAATTATTTTTGGTAGAGTACTAAATGTAACATCAACATTGCAAGTTAGATAACAGTGATGTTTGAATGAGATAGTAGAAATTGCCAGATCTTAGAGTGAGAATATAATCACTGCATGAAATGCTGTATCCTGTATATCCACCAATATTCTGTTTTATAGAGTTGTGTATTGTATCCTAATAGTCTTAATATAGCTATAAACAATGTCATGTACCAACAAAACTTAATATGTAGTAATCTGATACTGTGCTAGTACAATATAGCTTTATTTTAGTAATGCCATCTTCAACAAAAACAAATTGATGATTGAATTATCAAGCTATCTCTTTCATGTTCTCCAATATTAATTCAAAATTACCCTATCACACTGTTAGTGGGTTATCTCAGCTAGTAAGGATATTTTGAACCTACATTCCAATTATATACCATCTAGTATGTCCTTACTCAAGTTAGTGGTAATTCAGTTGGAAAGTTGACAGGTTCTTTATTGTGTGTTTTACTTTTGAAATAGATTGGCAAAGGGGGAGGTTTTCCAGACTTAAAACTGTTTAACCTATCACATTATGTAACTGTCAGGATATCTGTGTTGGTCATTGTTGTTTCAGACAGGTGTTGGTGTTTGGTGTGGTTTGTTGCATTGTCCAATGTTTTTGGCCATTTTGTTATCCTTTTTATGTATTATTTATCAAAATAATAAACTTTATATTTACCTTATTGCTAGGGTATAGTTATTTTTCTTAAATAACATTTCTAACTTTGTTTGTGTGTCCTTTTCTTGTAAATGATATAACTGGAATGAAAGAATGCATACTAACTTCAGTCTTTTACAAGAAATAAAGAAAAAAAGTCTAGAGTACTTCAGTTAATGCAACACCATAATTCACAAAGATATAAGAAGATGTGGTATGAGTGCCAATGAGACAACTCTCCATCCAAGTCAAAATTTATAAAAGTAAACCATTATAGGTCAAAGTACGGTCTTCAACACGGCGCCTTGGCTTACACCAAACAGTAAGCTATAAAGGGCCCCAAAAAAATTATATCTTAATTTTATATGTCCTTAATTTTCAAAACAACTGCTATGAGACTTGTGGTCAAAAACCATCTGTCATTATGATAAGTTGTGCACTGGTATTTGCTTTTTTTCAAGCTCTGACATATTATGTTATGGATTTCCATATTTTGACTTTTTCTTTCTAAATAAATGTTTTGATACTCTTCTAAGAACTGTTGAAAAAGGGTATACTTTTATAAATTTAATTAATATCTACTCTCCCCTGTCCTTTTTTGTTAAAAAAAATTGAGATCAAGCTAGTGAAAGTTGTACATATATTTTTTCATAAATAAAGAACAGCTGAACATATGCCTCCTAAGTTTTGTGCTGGTAGAGTTCCTTTTTTTTCCAGTAAATTCATCTCAATACCTAAGCTCCATTCTCATCTCTTCCCTTCATGAAAAAGAACAATCTGTCAAGATTTGCAGCTGAGGAGCAAAGTTTGCCAGCCAGCATAAGTTTAAGAAGCATGTTTTTGTAGATTAGTGACATATTACTGAAGACCTATTTATCATCATTGTTTAGCTGTGTATTTATGCACATTTCTTGGTACACAGGGTAAATCTTGAACCCCATTTTTTCAGCAAACTTAAATGAACTTTTAAAGAAATTATCAGTATTTGAATAAATCCTGCTTTATATTTATTTTTTTCAAGAATAATTCATTCAAACCAACTTAAAATAATTCACAATGGTTCAACATACAGGAATTAGTTTTTGCTGGAAAACTTAAAACTATTACAAAATCTTGGTATTCAAAAGGAATAGTGTGGGGCATAGTGAAGGTCCACTCCCTTAATTCATTAGAAAAAATTATTCTGTTCTTACATCCTTAGTTGCTTCTGCATCCTCCTCACCAATTAACTCCTCCCTGAAATGATTTTTTTCTCTACACAACTTAGACAGGTATGTTTGCCTTGAATTTTATACCTACCTTTCTATCTCCACTTAAAATGTAGACACTTCCCCATTCACACAAGACACTAATAACATCTGCATATGGTGCTGTGTAGGCAATGAATTTATTCTGTATATCATAGACTGATACTATATTCATCTCCAAGGTCTGACCTCCCCTGGAAAGTAGTAACTTACATCATACCATTGTTACAAAAGTACAGTTTAGAACCTAAAAATTCCTGAGTACAATATAACTTGTCATTACATGGGCTAGATATCCACTGTGAACCACATTACTTTACTGTTTAACCAGTATCTGAGCAGGGCTCACGCTACCAGGCGACTAGGGCGAAGAAGTCGCTTTCCCGTCCGTCACTTCGCTTTGCCCAACTCTCAAAAGCGAAAACAAGTCGCCCTGATGTTTACGATACTCGCTTTCAGTCACTTTCGTCATCGGACATTTTCAATTTTTACCAAGTTGATAAAACATCAATTTTTTATCGATTATTAAAGAAATTCAGACATAAACGATTCATTTTCTTAAGAAAAGAGGTTTAAGCATTGACTTTACAGTGTGTAGCAGGTTATTTAATAAAAAGACAACTTTTTATCACTGCATGCACTTCCGGTACTTGTTACTCAGAGAGCGTACATCAATCTAACTTTCGGCGGCAAAATAAGTTTGTTACTTCATTTGAAAGTGATAAAAGTTGCCTCCAGTAAATGTTTAATCCATTTATTGCATTAAAAACGTCATATTTCTTTACAAATAGCTTGTCAAACATCGTTTATTTTTGTAAATTTTCATCGTCCGCCATTAATCGTTTACTAACTACGGATCGGAACCGGACCAGCTATGACCGAAATCAGTATTTTTACAATAAAAACTACGGATGCATGAATGGAAAAGCTGACAGAAGAATATTGATCCCAAAAGGAAAAATTACGCATTCCACACGCATTAACAGATTTTTGGTTTGATCTAATTGATTAATGTATGTAATTCCATATAATTTATATGGATTGTTTCAAAATATTGATTAGGTTGCTTAACTACTAATATCAATATAGTATGGCCCAGCTTAACTTTGTATATCTTTTGATGAGAAACACTGAATTTCATAACATGATAAACAAGATAGTTTTTAATTGAATTGTAATTCATATATTATAATTTTCTTTACCTTTTGACATAAAAAAAATTCTTTTAGTGCTAGATATCTAGTTGGTAGTTTCTCACAAGAACCTAAACTTAAACAACTTTGAATTTGAACTGTTAATTTAATTGTATACTCAGATTTGAATTGAACAATATAAAAGAATATTATTTACATATGACCCTTTATACATAGTAAAATCAAAACATTGTAGCGCAGCAGCCAAGGAGCACTTCTCTTTCAAATCTCACCACTTCTCCCTATCAGTTTCAAAAAGAGAAGTCACTTCTCCCTATGATTCTGAAGTAGTGTGAGCCCTGATCTCAACTGAGTATCTCACAATAGGTTGTGGTGTACAAACATTACATGAGGAACTTCAAATAAGACAAATAAATCGAAGAAACATTGATGGACCTCATCTTAAATAAAATAAATTATTCAATGGTCTAGTATTGCTTTAATTAACTGCCTTTAGATGGTTTAAAAAGCACCAACAGGTCAGTAGGAAGATTAATTGGATTTATAAATTCTTCAAAGTCTGGTCTGACTGTATCAATCAGCATAAAACTAAAACTGCTTGCAGACCAGGACAAATACACCCTCTTCCACTTTTTGTAAGCCCAAAATATTAATTTTATTAAATATATTTCTACAGTAATAACAGGCATGTTAATGTATATTTCTATTTTAAAATGATAATAAATTTCGGCATGCAAAAGCTTATAATGCTGAGGTTTGTTAATGGATCAAATACACTACTAATATGCCAATCTTTATGTTAAGATCTTACAATGTATAAAGCTTCATGAACATTTGATGAAATATATAGAAGTTGGATCAAAAAAGTACATACTGAAGAGTATAAAAAATTTCAAAGAGCAAAGGGCAGAACTCTTTGATTTGACAGCAGACCAGAATAGATAAATGTGCCACCGGCCTATTCCAGTGTAATATTGGTATCCACTCTAGATTGGTGCAATGGGGTTTCAGAAGACAAGAGAATCTGTAAATTTGAAAGAGGAACAGTTAATTTGTAAACAATGGACAATGGGGGCAAATTGATGGCTACTGACAGTTTAAATAGGTACCAAAAACATGTTAAGCTTTCGATGACAGTAAAAAAACGTTCTTACAAGATTGGAGCTCTAGGCAAGCCTTTGTACTCTTTACCAACAACAATCAGATAGCCTCTAAACCAATGTAGCTGGAGTTTCTCTCCTTCAAATGCCAGGCATGGTCCTCTACCATCTGGCTGGTAAAAATATACAGCCTACAGATAATACAAAATTATAGAGTTGACTTATATTTAGATTATAGTATGTAAGCTGTCAGAGGATGCATCATACAGAATAAGCAGTATAGGGTGGATACAGCATTTATATGAATATATAAAAATAACCAAAATTGATACACAATTAAGTCCAAATTAAAACCTGCTTTTCTGATGAAGATAACATTCTCTGCTTCCATTGTCCAAAGAAGTGTTTACTCATCAACTTATTACTTCCTTGAAAGTTAAGATGACTTAATTAATTCAGCCAAATTAAGACCCAGTAACTCTTTTCACATATAATCTTACAACTAAAATTGATTGTAAGTAATATTGAAATGTTCTTGACTTACCAGTAATTTTTCTCTTTAAGATTTTATGTGAAATAACTTGCTGAACTGCTGTTTTCATGATAATTCTAAAAACTTTCTGTAATTTTTAGCCAATTTAGTTTACCAACTGGTTGATTACTTTTTTTATAATCAGATTGTGGTTTATCTGATCTCAATTCTACATTGGTAAAAATTCAATTATGATGTAAAAAATGTCTTGCTTTCCT
>JAASAO010001855.1:0-44679 GCA_017311375.1 Mytilus coruscus
TCTATGACGTATATAGAATCAACCAATCAACATACGAGATCTTGTAATCAAGTGGAAGCAATTAGATAGAAATATTTGACTGATAAAATACACATACTTATCTATCACACAGTGCAGGATCTATTTTAACGCTTTAACATACGAAGTAAAGGACTGTTTTGTCTTGTGTTTGTAAAAAACAGTAATAATCATCTCTCAAATAGAGATTGATAATACAAGTTATTCTCAAATAGAATAACAACATATAATAATATCTCAAATAGAGACTGCTATTAATAGAATAGCAAAAATAAAGTCATCTCTCAAATAGAGACTGCTTTAATAACAAAATTGTTCTCAAATAGAATAACAAAAAAAGATTTTAATCTCTCAAATAGAGTATTAAAAGCTATGAGCAAACGTTTTACATACAAAAGACATAAAAATCTAAAAGAGTATTTAAAGAATTCAAAGAAGAAATATTATATAAACAGACGAAATCAAACAAAAGATAAAAATGTAACGCACAATAAACCAACTGAAGAGCTTAATTAAAAAGAGGAAAAAAAAAAAAAAAAAAGAAGGAATAAAAAAGATAAAAAACGATTGTATAAACAGGTGTCGTATCCCCATAAGAGAAATCAAATTAGAACTATTCTACATATTACAAGAAAGGAAACATATAGGCTAGGGGTACCTGATGAGGATAGGCCTAGGTCTACATGACCATAACCGAAACACCTTTTTTAGTATACATGATGTATAGGTCCTGTAAAAGGCCATCCCACACAATAAAAGTAAACTTGTTAAAGTTTAACAGTAAGACGATGAAGATCAAGAGTAACCTTTTTTTTATTCCCTTGACCTTGTCACCCTTGGGGTGATGTATGCAAAGTAAATAAGGAATTACATGACATACACATGATAAAAGGGGGAGGGGGAATGGCGTCATACATGAATTTCAATGATGCACAACTTTACAAGCCCAAATCCTAACTTTGCCTTGGAACATGCAACTATGCACGAGTGTGGTGATATAGAACGTCGATTCATAGCCTATCTCAGTATCTGTAGGAAGAACAAATGTGCACATTTTCCCTTCAAAATCTTGGATCCATGATTATTCGTTAGACATGCTTTAAAATATTGTTCATTTCTACTCACCGATTGTAATTTCCAGCTCAGCGTATATTGTACATGTGGTCTAACATCTGTACCTAAGTTTCCTGTATAAAATATAGTTTGCCGACCTGCAGGTCCAGTTTGCCGACAAGAAAATGAAGAGGGTAAATCGTTTACGGTGAAGAATTGTTTTTCGTTTTTAATGAAACTTGACAGATCTAGTTTATGAATTTTTTATCATCGGAAATGTCCCTCACGGAGAGTAATTCAAATAAAAACGGTTTTATTATGCTGTACAATATTGGTAACTTAGTCATATTCTTTGAATTTACTTCAGGAATACCCACGGTATATTTTCTATTCCGCAAAATTTATCAAACCTTTTTAAATATAAATTTGAATGAATTCATTAGCATCTTCTGCAAATAATATTAAAACTCTATTTTAAACGAAGGCTTCTGGTATGTAAAACCAGTTATGAACGAATCTGAATAGATAAAATAAAAGTAAAGATACATAAAGGAAAGTCAAACGCACATGTCAAAATGAACGGACAATGCTATGGCAATAAACGGAAAACGACAAAAGAAAGACAAACAACGATCGCAAAATGAATAAGTAAAAAAACAAAACAAGTCAACAACCGCGCAATAGATGATAATAGTATAAATTATGGGCTATTTCACAACTATATCAAATCTTGAGAGCCGGGTGAGACGTGATTTTTTGTACACTGAGTTGCTAACTTGACGCTAAAATATTTTGTCAGAAACTTGTAATTCAGTGGTTGTCGTGGATTGATATGTGTTAAATTTGTTTTTCGTTACTACATATCAGGTAGTTGTTCTATGTTTTTATTTCTCATTTAGTTAGTTCGAATCCCCGTCATTTTGACTCTGTTGGATAGTGGTCTCATTGGCAAAAGCATTCCACATCTCCTTATTTTTCATTAATAATATAAGTTCCTGGTTTGGTATCATACTTGTTAAAACATATGTGGTATCTAAAGGCGAGCAGATAAAAAACAAATATCATTTTAATACGTATTGAATAAGGACATGATTACACTTATTCTTCTACGTAGATAGTCCTAGACTTATATATATCTCATTTTTTAATACCTTGTCTGACGTTAAGAACTTTTAAGAACACGTTTGAACAAGAAGTGCACTGAAGCTTCTACTGAGCACCATTAAATTCAAAGTAAACTCATCATAGATATCAGGATACATTGAGATTCTTCTGAATAGTGTTCTTTCTATCAGGCCAGAACTTATTCTGGAATATTGTGAATAATTTATGTTAATAGCGGTGTTAAATAAACTTTTATAATATCTTTGATTAGCTAAATTATTGTTGTCATCACTGCCAGTTATTCATTCAGTTCTGAATACTAAATTTCTACACATCGCCTTCAATCTGACATGTTTTGTTAATATAACAATATGTCAATGAATATACAAAAAACGAAAATCAATTGCATATATGTTCTCGTTACAATTTCATTTTATGATAAAATTTACAAACGTACAATTATTGGACATGGAAATAAATAATTAAAGCTATTTGTATTATGCTTTTTAATATTTATATAGATTTGATATGATTGCAATGAGACTAGTTTCATTCGGAGACGAAATGACGTAGGATTCACAGCTTTATGTCACCGCAAGGCCTTATACAATGAGCAAAACACATACTTTTATGTTGTAAAAAATAAAGTATCAGTCACTTGATTTTATACCGATGAGGACTAACTATTCCCCTTTGATAACATGTTTATTTTTTTTTTACTGTAATGGACAATAGTGTAGTCTTAAAATTATCTAAAGTCTAACAAAACACAACCGGATTCAATGTGTAAATTGAATTAGAAGCAGTAATAGTCCACTGACCACTTGACCATCCGTAAAACTAGTTCTTTGGCTGACTTTGTCTTGATCAATCAACTGTTTTGTATTTAGAAGTTTTTCTTGTTTTGGGTGTGTCTGTTCTTCCATGATTATATTCGGGTTTTATGTTTGACTTTTGGAGTCTTCTCATTTTCCGACAGTTCATTGAATTGTTTTGTACAGGTCCAAAGAACTCCTTAAAAGTGTGGTAGTCGAAGTAAAATAACAAAAATACCAAACTCAAAGAGAAATCTAAAACGGGAAGTCCTTTAAAAAAATGGCAAAATCATAAGCTAAAACACATCTAACGAATAGAAAACAACTGTCATATTATTGACTTGGTACAAGAATTTCCTTATGTAGAAAAGATTACTACAAAAATTCTCTTCTTTTCCTTGACGTATTCTTTTGTACTGATTGAAATAGCTCCTAAAATTTGTGGGAAGGGCAGGTGTTACTACAAAAATGCTTTACCTCCTCTTGACGTAAATATCCATTCATAAAAATTTGTTTTCGTGTTTTTCAAGGTCACACTATTTAAAATGTACCTTGTCAAATCATCACAGACTACCGGAAAAACAAGGATTGGAAAAACATTAGGTGATAATATCAATTAACAATTTAAATGTCACGGTAAATCCAGACATTATAAAAAGCCAATGAATAATTCAATTTTAACACTAAGACTGCAATTTTTTTTTCTCAAAATGTCAGTTGTTTTACCAGCCACAAACCAGTTCGGACAGCAGAATATATTAAGCCTTGTTACGCTGAAAGATGTTACCATGAACAATGGAGTGTTTTACTGATATGCCCGGATAAAAAAATCAGCCATAAGAACCAAATAAGTACTATTTACAACTGTTACAGTACTTTGTTAAAAGGGATGATATTAAAATTTTCCGTTTAATAAAGCGATACATCCCTGCAAACGATTATCGGATAATTTTAAACGATAGGTGAATAAGCGGTGACGAACAAGCCTTGGGGGTTTACGGCTGTAAATACAACAGACCAACATGTATAAACATTGTCTTTAAACAGGAAAGAATTCAACAGAAAACAAGATTGATGCTAATTCTCGATGGAGGAGGAAGTGCATTATCGAATTGATCTATATACCTGCTTTATAGATGCATTGACAACATTTACAAGCAAAACAGATCTATAAATAAAGGAGTATGGCAACTTTGCTACCGGAAGTATCCTTTTTACTCAGAATTGTTCCATTAAGGTTATGTACAGAAGACGAATAATTATAGCAACGTGTAATCTCATAACAAACAAGTTCATCAGTGTATTGTCACAAGTTCTCAGTTGATTGGTAAATATAAACTCTGAGTACTATTGTGAAGCTGAAACGCATATTAAATAGTACGAAAGACTTTCCTTATGGATAGCTTTGTCTATGGTATCGTGTACTCATTATGTTTTTATTGTAATATATTTTGACCACTATATTGTATAGTAAAAGATATTTATACAATTTTAATTGTATTGCAATTATAGTGCAAGTTTAGTTAATGAGTGGCATTATCTGCGAATAGCATTTTGAAAGTCACTTTAAATTAAGTATATCTCCAATTTCTCTTTGCGTTTGGCTTTGTATAATACGCTTTCCATTTCTGCATAGTGAAGTTGTTTGCATTTGGAAAGTTTCTCTGAAATAACACAATTTGTAGCAGATATATAGCTTTAATTAAGACACCTTTGACTTAAGAAGTTGTCTTTTAAATTAATACTTTTACTATGTGAGACTGTGAAAATGCGAGATTTGGTTATGATCCGCGGGGCCAGTGTAAAACAGGAAACCTAAGCATTGTCTACGACCATAGGTTATCACTTGCATTCAGAAATCGCCTTAGTGTCAACCACTTTCTAAAATTATAGTCACAGAATATCGTTATGTGACAAGCGACTCCCTTTCGTCTTACTTGATATCTTTGCGCAGATGAGAAAAACACTTTTTGTGAAATGAAACCATGTATGTGCTGTTGGTTGCCATATCCGTATTGAAGTATATGACAAATAGGTTGTGATATAGTATTTTCTAAATTTAACCTTGTATCAACCCTTGACGATCCATAATAGCATCCTGTTCAATTGCCCTTTGGCCAATATGGAAGTTTCTAGCTAATATGAGGTGTGATATGAAAAATGCTTTATAACAACTTATTAATATTCAACTGTTACAGACTCATTAATTTAGCCAATTTGGGAACAGAGAGGCGAAGGGATACCAACAGAATATTTAAACTAATAAATTGAAAACAAACTGACAATGCCATTGCAACAAACGAATCCGTATCCAAAGACAAATAACAGTATATAAAACAAAACATACAAAACTAAAGACTTAGCAACACGAACCAAACCGAAAAACTGGTATAGTTCTCGTGTGCTCTGGAAGAAGAAGAAGGTCATGCTCATCATTGAATGTGTTTAAATAGGTCGTACAATATTATAATAATTCCAAGATTTAAAAAAAAAACACTGGAATATCCGTTTGTATACTGTTTACGTGATGAAAATCTAATGAGATATGTATTTTTATTTATCACGTGATTTTCCAGATTCCTGTCTAAATGTTCATTATCATATATTGATTTGTGTTATTGTTACAATTATTCCAACATGCGCTGCAAATAAACGTTCCATTATTTTACAATTTGCATGCTTATTTTGTCTTCGTTATCAGATGTTCCATCTCTCTTTGTTGATATATTCATCTTCATTTTGTTTTGTTAATGTGTGTGTGTGTGTGTGTGTGGCGGGGGATGTAGAAGGATAATTCTCTGAAAAGAAAGAAAACAGTTTTTTTCTTTAATTCATTATTATATCTGATGCAATTTGTGAGGGTTCTATATATCCGTGTAAACTCATATACGAATAAAAGATGTGTACATTTAAGGAATTGTAAAGGATTCCTATAGAAAAAGAATGGGTTCAGCTAAGCTATTGAACAAAATCCAAAAAGATTTAAAAAAAAGGACAGATGGAGATTCCCGTTCAAAGGTTATAGCTTGGCGTTACACTACTGGACGAAAAAACAACTGTCCATACCAGTAACAGTCGTTGTACGACTGTCTTAGTCTGTGGAAGACTAAAGATGACTGTCAAAGCAACTGATACAGTTAATTAATGTCTGTCCCAACACTTTTATGGGTTGTGAAAATTAAAAAATGTTATCAACAGTCATTTAAGGACTGCTGCAGTGATTTACGGCGTTGTCACAGTCAAATACTATTTATTACAGTCTTTCCAAAAGTTGTGGCAGTTGTATAATGTTTGTCCCAACCTTTTAATAGTTGGGACAGTTGAAATTTGTTTGTGTCAACTTTTCAGACGTTGATGCAGTCAAAAAATGTTTGTTACAACGTTTCTAGAGTTGAGACAGTTGTAAAATGTTTGTTACAACTTTTTAAAGGTTGTAACAGTCATAAAATATTTATTACACATTTTAAAAGGTTGCTACAGTCGTTAAATGTTTAAAACAAACATTTCATAGGTTGTTGCAGTCGGTAAATGTTTAATACAAATATTTTAGCGTCAAGTTAGCAACTCAGTGTACAAAAAATCACGTCTCACCCGGCTCTCAAGATTTGATAAAGTTGTGAAATAGCCCATAATTTATACTATTATCATCTTTTGCGCGGTTGTTGACTTGTTTTGTTTTTTTACTTATTCATTTTGCGATCGTTGTTTGTCTTTCTTTTGTCGTTTTCCGTTTATTGCCATAGCATTGTCCGTTCATTTTTGACATGTGCGTTTGACTTTCCTTTATGTATCTTTACTTTTTATTTTATCTATTCAGATTCGTTCATAACTGGTTTTACATACCAGAAGCCTTCGTTTAAAAATAGAGTTTTAATATTATTTGCAGAAGATGCTAATGAATTCATTCAAATTTATATTTAAAAAGGTTTGATAAATTTTGCGGAATAGAAAATATACCGTGGGTATTCCTGAAGTAAATTCAAAGAATATGACTAAGTTACCAATATTGTACAGCATAATAAAACCGTTTTTATTTGAATTACTCTCCGTGAGGGACATTTCCGATGATAAAAAATTCATAAATTAGATCTGTCAAGTTTCATTAAAAACGAAAAACAATTCTTCACCGTAAACGATTTACCCTCTTCATTTTCTTGTCGGCAAACTGGACCTGCAGGTCGGCAAACTATATTTTATACAGGAAACTTAGGTACAAATGTTAGACCACATGTACAATATACGCTGAGCTGGAAATTACAATCGGTGAGTAGAAATGAACAATATTTTAAAGCATGTCTAACGAATAATCATGGATCCAAGATTTTGAAGGAAAATGCACATTTGTTCTTCCTACAGATACTGAGATAGGCTATGAATCGACGTTCTATATCACCACACTCGTGCATAGTTGCATGTTCCAAGGCAAAGTTAGGATTTGGGCTTGTAAAGTTGTGCATCATTGAAATTCATGTATGACGCCATTCCCCCTCCCCCTTTTATCATGTGTATGTCATGTAATTCCTTATTTACTTTGCATACATCACCCCAAGGGTGACAAGGTCAAGGGAATAAAAAAAAGGTTACTCTTGATCTTCATCGTCTTACTGTTAAACTTTAACAAGTTTACTTTTATTGTGTGGGATGGCCTTTTACAGGACCTATACATCATGTACATATTGTATGTTAATGTATTGTTAACTCTCTGGTCCTAAATTTGCATGAAATATTTGTCACTGGACTTTTTATAACCAACAACCAACCAATCCTTACATGTACATATCCATATAATTGTGTTACTTAAATGCTGGATTACAAGTATTTCCCTGGTTTTGCTTTGTCAGCTGATCGTTTTCGTTCTATTAAGAATGCATTGTGACGTCACAATTTCCATTGAAAAAACATGCATATTACAAATTAATATGACGGCGTTCGAAAACATATGATCTGACCATAAAATGTTATGAAAATTATTAATTTTAGTGACTTATTTAGCAAGTATGCATTTTCATTTAATTTTTAAATAATTCCAAAATCATGGACAACAAAACATGAATATATTTGATAATATAAGGCATTGAAAGTGAATATGTATTAGATGGTTCAAAATAACATTAATCATCAAAATAAAACAATACTATCAAATTAATGTTCCTGAAACAATGCACAGAGTCATAACAGTTGTCATTTAAACACAGTTGATTAAACAAAATGTACTATTCCAATTAGTAATTGTTTCATCATGTACTTAAGGATTCATATTGAACAAGGGCTGTGGAGGTTGTTGCATCTTTTCTCAAAATGAATAATTACAATGAATAAAATATCTATAAATATTTCATCATGTTAATTGCTACATGGTTTTAAGTTACAAAATGAATAATTACAATGAATAAAATATCTATAAATATTTCATCATTTTAATGGCTACATGGTTTTAAGTTAAAAAGAAATAAATAAACATATTAAAAGAGCAAAGTTAGCATCTTAATTATATTCTTTTAGATTTAACATAGAATATTAAATCACTATACATTTGTAAATACTTTGAACCTAAACTATATATTTCCATGTCAAATTTTTATATAAATTGTGCCCTGTTAGTCATATTTTTCTACATGTGTTAAATTGTGTTTTGGTTACTTTATAGTTGCCTTACTGTTAGGTTGATGCATCATTGATATATATCCTACATCTCCTTTCATCATGTGCATTCACATCTGACTGCAGATTTTTTGCCTTTTCTACATAATTATTTTATGTTTAACATTCAATATTTGGGGAAAACATAACAAAAAAATCTATCAGTAAGCATATTTTTTTTTATGTAAACATGACATAAACTTTTTAAAGTATTTTATGAAGCTCAAAATATTTTTTATAGATATTGTATTATCAAGTAAGTTGTCATAAAATTTACTGTGTTAACTGCATTGTATGTCTTATAATTTAGTTTAAAATACCTTTTATTCAAATTCAAAATAAATAATTAAAATATATGTATTTACAGAACAGAGAATTCATGACCATGCAAATGTGACATTAAAATAGGTGATAATCAGGATGTTAACACTGGATAGGTAATAATCAGGAATTCTTATATACATGCTATAGCTAATATACAGATTAAGACACAATAGTTTATTGCCTTGGGGTGAATTTTAAACTGTCATGGGTATATATTGAAGATGATTTTATGATGATGTTGAAAATTATAATTGTCCTCTTCAAAATTTAGATAAATTTTTCAAAATAAATTATAAATTAAGAAAAATATGAAACAGCAGGATATAATATTATTTTGGGTATAAAAATGCATATTTTAAAAGTTATCTGAGTATTGATTTATCAAAATAAAACTGGATAAATAACTAAAATAAAATAAAGAAAGTGTTGTCAGAGCTGCAAAGCATTATTTAATACAAGCTGTAATAAGTAAAAAGTATACCGGGTAACACAAAGGATGTAAAATTAAACTCGAGGATTTAAAACATTAACAGGGAGGGTTAAGCCTTGGAACAGAATATATATTTTCCTGATTAACTTTAGGACAAAGATTCTACATTACATCACAAAGGTTTATTCATTATATGCACTTGACAAAGGGAAAGTCAATAGCATCTATATAGTAACAGTGCATTTATTTATTTAATTTTTCATTCTTTAAACTTTGCTCTGTAGTATCAATCTATTTCATATTAACATGAACAAAAGAAATAACCTGTTGTGTTTTAGAGAGGAATAACTATGTCCATGATGTCTGACTTTAAAGAATTGATGAAATAAAGTATGATGTGAGCCTCAATAAGACAGTAACCCTTCAATGAAAGTACACAGTCACACATAAAAAATCATTAATGTAGGAAAAAGACAACACCATATATAGAATTTAGACCCACTAAAAAGATTAATTCTTCTTGTTAATTGGGACTTAAAATATAATTTTATAAGTTCTAGAAATTTTTGTCAATCAAATAAGGATTGCTAGTTTTCATCTAGGTAAATACAGTTATTGTAATTGACTTTCTTCTAAGTACCGTACAATGTATATAGTATTATATTAGTCAAAATTTTACTGTACTTTAGTCTCAATGTATATTTTTTTTTGTAGAATCATATTGGTTTGAGCATGATTCCCACTTAGAATATGAAGCCTGCTACATGTGCACTTTGATGCATAGGAAATATAGATGCCACTGAGTCACTCTTATAGCTGCATATTAATAGTGCAATCATACATTGTATCTGAATTCCATGAATACCTTGGATAATTATTCATTTGAAATAGCAATTTGGAATAATGAAAATTCATAGTTTCAGTGAATATTAATAATAATAGTGCATCATATCTTAATTCATGAATACTTTAGTGGATTATCAGTCATTTAATCTAATAACAATTTGGATAATGTGAAATTCTAGTTTCAGTGAAATTTACAATACGATGCATGTATATCGCATCTGAAGTTTATGTTGGCATTGCAATTGTTAACTACCACCAGGATGTGTAAAAAGACCTTAACCACCCATGAGGGTCTCTCGTAGTCCGTCACAATTGTTTAGTGTCAAATGACTGCCTGCTGTACTTGAAGTCTGAATTAGAATTAAATAAAAATCTAAATTAGTGGCCAAGCATATGATATAAATATATAGCACGCCTTTTACGAATTAACGTATTTAATTCACGAAAAGCGTAGCTTTGAGTGCATTAAATATGTTAATGAGTAAGGCGTGGCTATATATGATTTGTAACATTAATGGGCTATGACACACGTCAAAGGTTAAATGTTGACCAATTAAACTTTACTGTACTTTTCAATATGTCAATCAAATAGTGGCGTGATACTATATATGATTTCCAGAAATTTAACACATGCAGCAGATGTCAGATGGATTGTGTGTCAGATACAGGTACATTAATGATTTAAATGAATTGTTGCAGTGGGATTCAGGCTCTATAGCCATTTACGTGTTATAGAATATGTTTTCTCCCAAAACTCTTGAAAAGAGGGATGCAAAATTTTATACGATGTTTATCTGCCCTTCAACTCGAAAATGACGTGTAGTTTCAAAGGAGTTTTATCGTTGTGATAAGAAGGAAACTTTTTATAATACCAACTATGAAGGTAATTAATACTATTCTTCCATTCCCAGATCGGTTAATTGATTGCAATGGTTGCATGTTGAATCCAGGGACAAAAATTTGAAGCATGATCAATTCACGGAGATAGGCCTTTATAGAATGAAGAAAATAACTAAACATCCAGTGACATATATTTTTTCATTAATTTCGACACGATAAAAACAGGTATCCAACCAAAATAACAGTAGGAAAATTTATAGTCATTTCTATTACATTCCGTTTTATTCTTTCATTAAGTGGAGGAAATTAAACGACTAAAATTCCAATGACAATTTTTGGAATATTTATATTGGAACGATAAAACAAGTATCCACCAATTTATCAATATCGCCTCTTCGTTTATAGAGCACCATATTCCTTTTGTAGCTCTCCTCGAGCATTCATTTGTTTCAAGTACAATGTATAGGGAACCATTTTTAATTTAGGGTTAGGTTAAGTTTGGCTAGTGTATGGGTAAGCCGCC
This sequence comes from Mytilus coruscus, assembly GCA_017311375.1. Classification (NCBI taxonomy): domain Eukaryota; kingdom Metazoa; phylum Mollusca; class Bivalvia; order Mytilida; family Mytilidae; genus Mytilus; species Mytilus coruscus. The sequence continues at coordinate 11,594 of JAASAO010001855.1, forward strand.
TCCCCCCTTTTTTCTCGATTTGTTTTTGATATATTGTTGTGTATGCATTTTGTTTACATTTATTAGGACATTTTATGGTCATTGATTTCATAGTTTACTAGGCCAGGGAGGCGGAGCTAGACAGTGAAATAACAACTTTTGAGATGGAAGTTAGAGCACTGGTCTAAGCTCCTCCCATGTTTTGCTTTTCCTATGACAATCGACACACGGCAGGACTGGAGAGTGCAATAACTAAAAAATCATTCAGTTAACGCACTCCTCTAAAAATAATCGAAGTTAACTCACTCGAAGATCAAAGGAAAAATTACCATTCATGTTACAATAAACAAATAAACCATGTACTTCAAAGTATAATTTTATTGTCCCGCCTGCAACACAAGTTGAAGTATGTAAGAAATAGGTATTACAATCTGGCAGCGGCTACAGCGTAACCTATTTGTATAAAGCTTCACCAGGTACATTTTAGAAGCTTAAAGACCTGGATACTTCTTTATGTTATGATGTTTCTGTTAGTAACTTGTCCGTTGCACTTTACCTTGTTTTCATGGTTCACTGACTGTTTGAAAAAAAATATTACTGTGTGAACAGTCTCATACAGTGAAATACTCTCTTACATGTATAACATGTATAACGAGTAATTGGATAAATTTATATGGTATATATATATATATATATAGGTATCTTGAAAGGTCTACATGTCTCATTATCTGACAGGCAGGGTTCACCTGACCTTGACTTCATTTCATGGATCAGTGATTAAGGTTATTCAGTTACTTTGTCAAGTTTGTTTTCAGATACTACAAGCAGTAGGAATGGTATGTCAACTATATCATGTATATTTGGTATATGAAATGATTGTAAGGTGAATATGTCTGACTGCCAGACTTGCATCAGACTTTGACCTCAATAAAAATGTCATGGTTCAATGAACAATGTTTAGTTTTTGTGGTTTGGTGTATTTCCCAATGTTTCTCAGATGCTATAAACTACATGTACATGTACATGCATAATGCATGACATGTATAGGATCACTATTTTTGGAGTATTGGATATTCGTAAGTTGTACAAGTTTGATTGGCAGGTTTTAAATCTGACCATGACCTCATTTTCATGTTTCATTGGGCAATGTTTAGTTTTCATGGTCAATGGTTTGGATGTTAAGTCTATTTCACAGATACTATAAACCACTAAATTTTGGGTATGGAATGTCAGTTTGTAGGGTGTACATCATCTGTCTGGCATGGTTAATTTGACTGTGACTTCATTTTCAAAGGTAATTGATAATAGAAAGTTTATGTGATACTTGTACATGTAGTAAAACCTTCATACATGTATTACATTTTTTACATTCAACATAAATTCAATTTTACATGTAGGCAAAACAGACATGACATTTCAGCGTGTACACAGTCACTCTTGTTTACATCACCATTGATTATGTCTACCATCATGACCATGCTACTTTTGTTAACAAAAGTCGGACAACTATTAACAATTGTTATAATCATGAAAATTCATTTGATAATATTGTAGTCCTGTATAAAAGAGGGACGAAAGATACCAGAGGGATAGTAAAACTCATAGATTGAAAACAAACTAGGTGTATAACATGTATAATGTACAATAACCAGAATAAGGAGATGTGGTATGATTTTCAATGAGACAACCATCATCTGTAGACCAAGTTATGTAATTGTTAGTAACTGCACTTCCTTCAACAATGAGCAAAATCAGTAACGCATAATCATGATAATGAAAAACCTATAACAGGCCTAGTCATATTGGATGATGTAACACAATGTAAACAAGTTTAGATGAGAAACCCAAGTTTGATTTAAATACAAAAGCAACAAACAATCAGTTGGCGATAAAATTAGGTCAGTTAATAGATATAAGAAGATGTGGTATGATTGCCAATGAGACAACTTTCCATCCAAGTCAAAAAATTTGAAAAAGTAAACCATTATAGGTCAAAGTACAGTCTTCAACACAGAGCCTTGGCTCACACCGAACAGCAAGCTTTATAGGGCATCAAAATTACAGTTATGCATGTTTAGAATTTGAAAAAAATAGTTCCTGGATCATCATTTCTGATGTCTCCCATTTTTATATGTTTATAGGCCCATTGAAACGAATGATGACAAATGTATTTTGGTTTACCAAAGACTTATAGGTGATCCAATATTAACAGGCTTCTGCCCTTATTCATGTTTTTCTACAAATCCATTCTATCTGTTTTTGAATAAATGCCTTCTAAATATATATCTCGAGATGTTTAGCAACATTTTCAATATACACAATAAGCAGTACAAAGGCATACATGTATTATGCACTATTAGTGAGATGTTTCTTATAATTTAATTATAATATTTATGTGAGATTTTAATTTGCTATGATTTTTAAAACTTCTAGCAAAAGAAAACAAACAACCTGAAATGAAAAAAAATATACAAAAGTGGTTCAAGAAGGGATGATAATTGGATTTTTTTTTTTTTTTTTTTTTTGTGGCTGTACAATTAGAATTAATGTATCGACTATGTTTGTACATTTTACACACATATATATATAGCATGGTGTGAAAACCTATGTAATACAAATAGACTAAAACATGATAATAAACTGGTGAAATTGAGTAAACTGCTATTATGAGACATCAACCCAACAACAACTAAATAACAATCTAGAGGTCAACATATATATATATATACGTCTAAACACATAAATTCATCCATTGGAGAACAAGTGATCATTGATGGATGATACATGGCTGAAATCATAATTACTCAAAATATCGACACAACAATGTTAAATAGAACTGCATTTTTTTTAATAAGATCATTATTTAATAAATAAAATGGTGTGGTACTTGTTTACAAATTGGACAATTTTTCACCGAAATCCCAATGACATAGAAGCTAGCAACTGAACTGGCAAATTTAATAAGGTCAGAATATTAATTTCCAACATATAGGCAGCCAGACTATATATTTTCACTCAGACCAGGGCCAGAATACTTATTTTCAGTCCATCCTTCTATTAAAGTGAGTTAAAAAAATTGTATGATTTAATCAATCGAATTATTTTTTTTTCTAAGGGGCGCCCTAATAAGTTTTGCCGGTAATACATAATATGTACTGTTTTCATCACTGATTGAAGATGAATATAATTAGAATAATGGACCCATTTGCCTAATTTATAAATGTGACCATTTTAAAATTTCTATTACATCTAGTAAAATTGTTAGTTTTCTTTACTGGTTGAATAATATATCAATATTGGACAAGCATTTATATGATTAAATAAATTAAATTTAAAAAATGGAAATGGGAAAAATATTTTGGGTTAACGTTAGTACGACATCTGATCAACTGAAACCACAAAAGAGAATCTGATGTCAGTCTGTAGAATTTAACAAGATCGGACTCTAAAGAATACAACAAGTTCTAAACCGTGATGTGAATAAATAAAAGAAGATTTGATTTCCTTGTCTGAAACAATGCAAGTTTTCATGTTTTGAACATTTCAACTTTCACTGGTGCTAGTTATTTTGTCGGTCTTGTACAGTACGTCCATCTATTTATAAATACCTTTTTTTACAAAATATGTATGGTAAATTGGTTGAGAAAAATCCGGTGAAAATATGAATGATCTCGAGTGATAATATTTTTACTTCAATCATGTATTCCGAAGTGCTATTTATCAAGGACATTTGAACTTTAAATAGACCACTCGGTACAACATACAGTACAAAGTCGAGTAAATATTGAACTATTCAAAATAAAATACGGTAAAATAAATTAAATTTAGATAGATTTAAGAATATTTTTGTTTTCCATAGCTGCAAAAGATGCGTTAAATGTTCATTATAGCTTTGTTTTTTATATGTATAGAAATCAAAATGGTAAATACGGCAATATTTATAATTTTGCAAGAAAAAAAATGTAGCCCCAAATAAAAGCTCAAAATAAGTGTGTGAAATAAGCCCTCGGAAAAAAATTAAGCAGTTTAACATGGGGATATATTTGACAAGTGTGTATATTCGGAGTTCCCCGCTAGGTTTACAGTATATCATGTATATTGACTTATTATGAAATAATGTGATTCGTAAAACTACGCGTATTGAAGACAACCTTGTATGCATGAATGATTTCACTCCTAACTAATTTAAAAATTAAAAGTTGTTATTTAGATAATATTGAAAAATGTCAACTGTTAATACAGTTAAAGATACATTGGGGTAACCTTTTTCGATTTATCTGTAAGTAGTTTTAAATGCGAATAAAACAGTCCTGTGTGAAATTGCAGGTATCTAGTGCTGGTTCCGATTTTGTTCGAAGAGATGAGCGGCGAGGTATTGTTAAATAATTATATAAATTTAGCACATTCACTAAATAAGCGGGGAATACCAAAATGTTCAGCGGCAAATATTTCAAAATTCTATTTTTTTTTTAAATCAATTTCTATCTTAAGTTAATGTATTAAATTGTGTGATAGATGTGTCTCTTTGTCACAACCTTAATTATATTGCACACGGTAAAATTGTTTTACAAATAATTTAACCTATCCCTGACTGTCAGAAATTTTGTATCCGTGACTTTTAAGTCTTAACGACTATCAATGTTTGGAAGTTGCTACACTTATAAATTAGCTATGAATATATAATGGTTGTAGCAATCATATTTTTACTGTTACAACCTTTTCAGCGTTTAAACAGTTTATTTATGACTGTTTCAACGTTTTCCGTGTTGGGACAGTTGTTAAATAACTGTTACAACTTTCAAATGATTGCAGCAGTCTTATTGTGACTGTGACAACCTTTTAGGCCTTTAATCAGTTTATTTATGACTGTTGCAACGTTTTTCGAGTTGGGACAGTTGTAAATCAACTGTTACAACTTTGAAATAGTTGTATCAATCCTTTAATGACTGTGACAGTTATTTCTAGCTTTGTTTTACTCTTGTAGAGCCTAAGATCTCTGGGATTAATATGATATTGGCTATAATACAGGTGAATTAATTGATATTTATAGACAAACACTTTTAAAGTTGGGACAGTTACAAAATAACTGCAGCAGTGAAATTTAACAACTGTTACAACTTTAACAAACATTATCAGTCTTAGAACGACTGTTACTGGTATGGACAGTTGTTTTTTCGTCCAGTAGTGTTAGCGTGGCCGACAATCTCTTGATTAAAACATATAAAACTAAATGATTATTGGATAAAAAAAAATCATTTTACAATGGAAGGAAAACGATTATGAAAAACAACCTTATAAATCGCATAAACATTCCTGTTTGAACTGATATGCGATAAACCAAAGCAAGACTAGCAAAACAAAACACATTTTTAATGATTAGATTTAGTTTAGTTAACGGAAATGACAGTTACAAAATTATATATGAGTCCAAATAATAAATCAATATCCAGTTAAATCTTTTAAATCCCTTGAAGTCTATTACCTTATATTATCTAATTCATTAAAACATGTTAAGTGATCTAAATTTTACAGGGGTCAGCAAATTCGTTAAGACTGCATACTCATTACAGTGCATTTGTCATAAGTAAGAAACATTGAAAAACAAGATAATAAGAATCCGATACACAATGCAGTCATGAAAGCACGCTAATTGGTGCATTTTTCGCTTTTTTTTTCCCAATGAAGTGCAGAAGATCACGACCATTTGCAACGCAAAAATATAAGTACATGTGTATCTACTGGTAGGACCATAAGTGTTCATTACAAATGTCGTTTGATAGTATAGTATGCATAATTTGAAAGTAGAATATACATGATAAATTGTTAGTGGGTAGATAAGGAATATTGAAGATACACATACATGTATGTTAAAAACACATGAAACAAGACTATATGTCAATGAGACACCGTGCCTTCCATCTGTTCACAGTATCACATTGTCATGTTCCATAAACCATTATATCCTAATTCAGTATTTGATTTATTTAAAGTTTTATAGCTAGAACGTAACGGATGAACACATAGACCAGAAAGTATAATATTCCCATACGTTGAATACACAACTAAAAGGATCCCGCTTAACAAAACTGCATTGAAATATTCTATGCATGTATATTTGTAGATGTATCCATAAGTTAGTTACACAACTAAAAGGATCCTGCTGAACAAAACTGCAATGAAATATAATGCATGTATTTTTGTAGACGTATTCATTTAAGGTAAACGTCAAATATGTCAAAAAAGCAATGTGAGTAATGGCATTGATGTACACATAAAGATTATCCCATGAACCCATTCAAGAAGTAAAATAACTATTGGATTGGTAAAGTGTAATATTTTTTATCTTGAAGATGCATCCTCATAAATTCCATTTTATAAAATCCTTCGAAAAAGATCAAAAAGTATACTATCGGATAAATTCATCAGTAATGTTAATTTCCACCTCAGATAAAAGTATCTTGAAATTGTAAATTCAATTTGTTAAAGAAGTAGAAAGTATACACATTTTACGTTTGGCATGTTTGAAACTCCCCTTTTAACCTCACAACTTATCAAAACAAAAATTAAAATATCATTTCGCTTCAGATTTCATTATTCTTATTTTTTTTCAAATTTTCAGGATTTCGAAATCAAGATTTTTTTCTGATCTATATACATCATGTATATAGAAAACTTGGTAGATGTCTAATTTCTATTTTCGTTAAATGGTAAACATCAATTAACATCACTTACAATTCTAACCGATGTCAATATGTTGTTAAATACCATGATAAAATAGAGAAAAAATATAGAGCTGACATTTTGAAAATATGTATACGTATCAATTGGCCTTAAAATCATACGTTTGATACATTACATTAGCACATGTGCCCAACTGTTTAACATTGTGATTGTAACTGCAAGACACAGTTTGACTTAAAATTCGCGTATCAAGTTCAGCTTCGATATTAAATTTGAAATCAGACTTCAAGTTACAATTCGAGTTACATATAAATGTTATATTTTTACGAATTAAATAGCTGTGTTGTGGTTTGTATCTGCTGATTTTTTTTTTTTTTTTTTTTTTTTTTGGCCCTTTTTTTTTTTTTTTTTGTCATGGCGGTGTCAGTATATTTTTTACTTATGTGTTTGCATGTGCCTTCTGCATCTTTTGCCTATATGTTACATTTGTGTTTAAACATTGCTTAAGTGTATAATGCATTTCCTAAATATTCACCATTAACGTTCACTATATGCAAATGCACTATTTCAAAATCAAACAATAACGACACATTATTTTCAGTAAGAATTACGAACAATTAAAACATATAGTTCATTCGTTACATTAAGTATGCAACCGTATATTTTTCGACTAATCACAACACCACATTGGCCACTGTTCAAAGTATTCATTTTGGTAAAGGTATAGTTTGTTAGTAATACTATGTACTCATGACAACATGCTGACAAACAATGGTTATACACTATCTGAATGTATATGATGTTCATTATTCATGTTAAAAAAATACACAAATTAAACAATCCTTAGTTGTAATACTTTCATTCAGAGACATATTTCAAATTATATTTTTGGTGTATAGGAAATGATGTATTTAACCATTAATACGTCGTCCTCGTTTTTCTATTTTGTTCCGCACGGAACACTCCTATATAAATTGTTTTTTTTTTATAATTGAATTACGGAAATATTATTTGATTGGATAGGTTGGAAATTGTTTTATGAATTGTTTTTGTACATCCCTAAATAACAAATCAGGAAGATAAAGAAACACCATAGCATCAGTTATTTCTTCATTTATTTCGTTATCGACAGCATTATTTGTGTTCTCAGTATCGTATTATTTTTTGTTACACGTAATTATTTAAGTACTGTAGTCTGAAAACACAGACCATTCAAATCGGGTAAGTAATCATAAAAAAATCCAATGAAAATGTTCGAATTGGGTCTGTTTAAATTAATGTTTCAAACATAAACTATACGTTTTTTTGTAATTTAAATGTTTACTGAATACATATAAAAAAAGGTGTTAACAATAATACCACAATTGCTATGTGTTTCTTTATTCTACATTGGCTAGGGGTATAGGGGGAGGGTTGAGATCTCACAAAACATGTTTAACTCCGCCGCAGTGTTTGCGCCTATCCCAAGTCAGGAGCCTCTGACCTTTGTTAGTCTTGTATGTTTTTTAATTTTAGTTCATTTATATGTTTTGGAGTTAAGTGTGACGTCCATTTTCACTGAACTAGTACACAATTTTATTTAGAGGCCAGCTGAGGACCACCTCCGGGTGCGGGATTTTCTTGCTGCGTTGAAGACCCATTGGTGGCCTTCGGCTGTTGTCTGCTCTTTGGTCGGGTTGTTGTCTCTTTGACATATTCCCCATTTCCATTCTCAATTTTAAATTCGAAAAGGGGGAAGTCTATAAAACATGACAAAATCAAATGCTCGACTATATCAACAAACGGAACTAACTGAAAGTAACTGTCATCATCCAGTTTATTTGGTACTAGCATTTCCCGAATCAACTGGTGGGTTAAACATAGTTCTGTAGTTTGCTTAACCTGCCACTTGTATGATAGTTGTATACAATTCCGTATCCGACAAAAGCAACCACGATTACTCTAGACATAATTGGTGAACGTGATAATGATTTGGATTCAGCAGTCAAACTGTGTTGACATTTAGAGACATACAACATAATTGACTTGAAGATTACAAACAAACATACAAATAAATCTGACAATAAAGCCAACAAAGTTTGTTTTGTAGTTGATAACGTAATGACATATACACTTTCCCGAAAAAGGACACCTCAAGTACAATATCAATACAAGGGTATGTAAAACTAAAACTACACTTTAAAAACCTCATGCGTCCGACTCGCACATATGAATCCACACGAATCTGGAACACTCAAAACCAATATCCTATCACTAATTTATATAATTTCATTGCAGAAATGTCTTTTGGTAGCTTTGTTTTGAAGATGCTACTAATATGTGTACTTTGTTCCTCAGGTAAGTTGCACTGTTTCTGAACAGACTGTCATTTTTAACCTTAATGTATCCGTACCATACTGACATATGCGGTCATATATCAGTGAATATCAAAAATTACCCTACGATCATTATTTAAACAAATTAATGACTGTCCTTATTTTAAAGCAGTGGAGTACTTAAATCAACTATAGCAAAGGTGTCATCACTAAATAATTCCGGTACTTATAAATCTTCTCCAAACATGCTGTGATCCTTTTGTTTTTTTTTTTTTTTTTTTTTTTTTTTTTTTTTTTTTTTTGTTCTAAATAGATTGACCATTATCTTCTATTGGTTAGGTATTTGGTTATTTGCTACAACTCATTTTTGTTTTGAAAAGATTATAATTGATGCTGTATTGGATAGGTTCAACCTCAACATGTCCAAAGGCAAAGGTACAGGAACGTTTATAAAAATGGAAAGTCAATGGTACGCGGAGTCAAAGGAAAAATCTCACGATCGTCTGTAATGTCCAAAGTGATAAACCAGCAGAAAAGTTCGTTTTGCGTATAAAGGGATCAAAATTGAAGAGATCCGAAGTGGTAATTTAACGTATTCCTTCATACCATCACAATTTGACAACATGCAATCATTTGGATGTTCTGCCTTGAGTGCATTTCTAGTTACTCCACTATCTTGTGAAGTATTGTTAGATATTCAGTGTAAGTAAATAATTTAGATATTGACATTATACCGTTTGAACCAAGGACAAATTGAAAAGGATTTTGCCTCACGCATAGTGACTTATCTTCCATAATTTGTATAATTTGATTTACAATGATATTAATTAAATTTTGCACACTATTTACCCATATTTGTACATACATTATTTACTAACTGTATTCTGATGCTGTTTAAACGGGATTTTGTTCAATCAAATGTTGTAAACGGTATAAACGGTACATTAGTCTTTTACTTTTGAACAAAGTATTAACAAAATTACCGAACTCCAAGCTGAATTTGAAACAAATCCATAAAACCTAAATAAAAATAATCTAGCGCTCGACTATATCAAGCAACGGAGCGAATGTAAAACAGCTGATTTGGTAGAGGCATTTTCTGAAGAAACTAAAAAAAAAAAAAAAAATGAAAACAACAAGTTATCAATTTCATGAGTCCGAAGATCATTTCTGAATTTACCTTCATCAGGAACGCTTAACGCCGAATATTTGAAAGCCAAGGATGTATAAGAACCGAAACAATTGAAAGGCTATATAACCAAAAGGACCTTAAGAAATAGCCAAATCTATCTAAGGTCAACTTTTCCTGAGGGAGTTGAAACCTTAGTTTCTTTAGAAAATCTAAATTTGAAAACGGACAATTTTACAAAGGTTTGTTATAAATCATGTCAGTACCGAAGTACTGACTACTGAGCTGGTGAAACCCTCGGGGACTGTGAGTCCAACATGCCCGCTTTACGAAAGAAAGGAAACGCTTCCCATTAACAACAATACAGTGTTTTTACAAGAAAACAGAAACATTTATGAAAAAAAAGCGTTTAGTTTAGGACTTCAAAGCACCTACCTATCATTCGACAATATACATGTTAGATATATAAGAAATCTTATTATCAGAACTTTCGGTTTCGGCAGCCGTAAGCAAAAACGTATTAACAAAAAAATATCGAACTCCAAGGTAATTTCAAATGCAGAAAGTCCATAAAACCTGATAAAATCAAACATTAACTATATCAACCAACGGAATGATTCCAAAACAAATTTCATATTCCTGACTTGCTATAGGTCGTATTGTGCAGTTTCCGATAGTTTAAGGTTGAAAGTCAAGCATGTGTTCGATGCATGATATAGGTCGTCTGCAAAAAGTTTAATTATCAAATTACTTACAACTATATTTTTTCAGTAGCGTAAATGATAATTCTTATAAAAATGGGCCCCGGATTGTTCATTCTGTGTTTGTCAGTGATATTTTTTCCTGAAGTTTTTCATGCAAGAACTTATAACTGTTTGTAAATTGTCTGTGTGCAATAATGATTACTGGGTTTTATTTTATTTTATAAGGTATTGCAAAAGCTATATGATCTTTGGTTTATAAAAGGGAAATTAAAAGCTATATGTTTCCATTCCATAACGAGGTTTGAATTTATCATCTATATAAAGTATAAGTAAACCTTTTCTAAATAAATACTGTCAATTGGATATTTACAACATACCAATGCTTTGTATCTTGTTCCACAGATTCACCAATTGTAACAATAATACAGGAGGTAACTGAGAAAAAACTTACACTCATCTGCAATCCGAGCGGAAATCCTAAAAATTATACTTTTGCCGATTGGGAGCACTATTCTGCATTCTATGAACATATTCGAAATGTTCAAGGGACATCTGACGGTACATTGACCTTTCTGGACTCCAACAATAACAACAAGTTGCATGAAAATGATGGCATTTACAAATGCAAAACTTCTAACGGTATATATGGCACAAATGGAAACCTATACCAAAAAGGATTAACTCTCATAAACGATAAAGGTAATAAATTAACAAACCATTTTTCATATGTATCGAACAAATCTTTATTGATATCAAATGTTTGATAATTGATTGGTACTGTCTACCATATTATTTCATTTAAGCTTTCGGCATACATCTTACTCTTAACGGGTCCGTAGGTGACCTGTTGCAAGGCTAAATTTCTGTCCCTATCCAATATACTCTCATTTCCTGTGGCAGTCTAAATTTCTGACCTTAATCCCGGAAGCCCCTATTACAGAACCTACCTATTGTATTTATTGTTAATTTGTTCTCGTCATGAATATGCATGAACTATTTGCCACTGGACGCTAAGCAACCAACAATCAATCAATCTTACTCTTAACACTTAGGTTAAAACGTCCGCATCGTCCCTAACCCAAAATGATTCATTAAGTACCACTTGATAATACAAGAAAACAATGTTTGAGATATATTAAGTAGCTAAACTATCAATTTGAAAATGTTGATTAAAATGAGATGATATTGTTAAATGTGTACACAGTCGGGGCTGCATTTGTTAAGTAAAGTAACAATCCATAATTTCAAATAGATAGGAAAAACAAAATATTCACAACAAAAGATATCAACGTACATGTATATATTGTGTAAAGAATATAATTGGCAATGTTCCCTAATATTTTTATAGAGCATGGACAGTATCTAATAGCCCCAAAAATTAAATATGACGTCACACATTCGTGTCCATCCATTTATTAATGAAATGCACGCGACTCCATTCATACAATTCAGCATTTAAACAAAACAAAAATGCCATTATTTCATATTTTTTTTTCATTTTAGTTCCACCGGTATTTGTGAATGCAAATCATCCAATTCAATTTGGTCATTACAGACAGAAGATGAATTTGACAGTGCTTTTATACAATTCGTATGGCGCATTACTAACAACTATATCAAAACAAAACGAGATTCTGAATGCACACGGAAGACAGGCAATGATTCGAACACACGACATTTTCCATGGTGTAAACGTTACAGTATCTGGTATAAAGGTAACATTCCAACTTACTCTGATGCAAATAGAAGATTTTACAGATTATACAATTAAAGCTTGTAACGAAAAGGGGTGTAATGGTTTTACAGTGAAGGTAAAATTAAACGGTAAGTAGTTTTAACCATTGTTTATGATCATGTGATCGCTGAAAACATACAATTTTTGGGTAACGTTTGACATCTGCATCTATCTCGAACTAACGCAACGACACAAATCAAATTCTGTTATCCAAAACGTTCTATACTGCAGCTGTGTCCATACCTCTGTTGGTAAATCCCCCTGAGTATCAACAAACCAGTAGTCATAAAGATACAGTAATTTTCGAAATGCAAATCTGGTCCAGTAAAATTTCGTATACTGGATAAAACTAATATACACGTTTGTACTTTCAAATGACAATTTGTTTAATAAATTTCATGCGATCAAAGTGCTTTTCTGAATTTACCTTTATCAGAAATGCTCAAACCTTAAAACTTAAAAGTCAGGGATATATTACTACGTAGAAACGTCGGTGCTATACGACGAAACGAAAAATAAAGATAATATATAAATGCATCTCAGTTTAACTTTGCCTGAGAGAGTTCGAACATTAATTTATGAAAGATATGTTGACTACTGAAATGATAATACCCTCCGAATGATGCCGAATTGTTGTGATTAAAATTACGTAGATAAAATAATGACGGTATCGTCACGTGGTCGACAATATCAATAAGTGATATACCAGTGACATTTGTCAAATTATGTAATAATCTTTATCAGGAATAGCAAATGCAACAACCTAAATCTTATTTAGATTCCAATTTTGTATTTACAACAAATTATAAAAAAGTATGAACAAAAATACCAAACATTAAACATATAATTTTATTTAAGGTATATTCATAAAATGTTTATTAATTTGTCTAAACACTTTGAGTTTTTACCAGAACCAGTACAATCAATTGATGAGGTCAAATTCTTTGGTATGTTAATTTTCATACACAGTTGATCGCCCAGAACATCCTACCAATGTGTCAGTAATTCCATATAAAAGATATCTGGCAGTATCATGGGACCCTGGATACAATGGAGGAGTGTCTCAGGCGTTTTTCATAGAATATCACCAAGAAGCCGATGAAATATGGAGACGGTCTGGACCTATTAATGATAACATACAGGCTAGGATGTCATATATCCTGTATAACAAGAGACCCAAAACCCGATATTTTGTTCGGATGTTGTCCAAAAATGAAATAGGTGAAAGCAATAAGACATCTATCACTCCTGTTATAACTTTAGGTGAGTATTTTTTTCAATATCTAGTGGTTCCGCTAGATTATACTCATCATTGTTACCTTGTTTTCGTGGAATACAAAGTTTCCGCGTAGTTTTCCTAATTAGTACTGTGCGTATGTTGAGGTTAACTGGAGGCGATCCTACGTTTTAGTTTTTTTGTGAAACATGTGAAAGGAAAGAAGATATTGAAATATCCTTCAGTCAACAGGTCATACCAGGCAAAGAAAAGGACAAAATAAAGGGTGGATTAAAATTTATGAATTTGCAAATGGGCAGACAACGGCAAAAAGATGAACTAGTGAAAAGGACAAACGAAAAGATTTGGCTCTACTAGAGTTACCTGTTAATTGCTTATGACTTGCAAAAGTCAATTATTACTCGTGTTCAATAATAGATCATCAATCGGAAGCCAAAACACAAACATACACACCAACAGATTTGAAATCGATATTCAGTAAAAGTAAATCTATTCATAATTGCGATGATACAACTTTAGATTATGACAAGGTGTTTTTCTTAGTGGACTTTTTCTCGGACCATAATGTTTAATTTCTTATTTTGAGTCTCATTTTGGGTGAAAATTCGTTGTTTCCGAATGTATTGGCGTTTGTGTGTTCCCATGAAACATAGCAATGAATGACAAAATATTGTGAAACAGTTGTTGTTAGTAGTGTTTAAGGACAATTAGCATCAAGTACCTAGTACCGTCACGAAACTATTCATGTAATAGAATGCTTGCTTAAATATGGCTTCAAGAGTGTTTGACTCAACTTTCCATGTGTTGAATACTGTATGGAAAGATATGCGTCTTATCAACACTGTAAACGCACCACACATTTAGAATCACTGCGTTATCGGACAAAGCATTTTGAGTTTGCTCATACGGTCAATTGTAATCAAAATATATTCACTTATTACTTGTTAAGAAACCATCTTTTATGTCATTGTCTTGGAAAATAAAATGTGTGTTTATAGGTGACACATGTGTAGAAAGATCTACTTAACCCTTCCGAAGCATTTCAGATATCCACCGGTTTTGTATGTTGTTTTTAGTCAATTCTTGTTTGTCTTTAATCGTATTTCGTTCTTTGCCATGTGATTGTCAGTTTATTTCCCACTTATAAGTTTGAATATCATCTTGCTAACGTTGACTTTCGCTTCTCTTTTGCATCTATATTACATTGTGTACTGGATAATACTAGTCTAGACGTTTGTACTTTCAAATGAAAACAGCATTTTAAAAATGTAATGCGTCCGAAGAGCTTTCCTGTATTAGCCTTCATCAGGAACGCTCAAACTTAAACATTTTATAAGATATAGGAAGATGTGGTATGAGTGCCAATGAGACAACTCTCCATCCAAGTAACAATTTATAAAAGTAAACCATTATAGGTCAAGGAACGGTCTTCAACACGGAGTCTTGGCTCACACCGAACAGCAAGCTATAAAGGGCCCAAAACATTACTAGTGTAAAACCATTCAAACGGGAAAACCAGCGGTATACTCTATATGAATAACGAGAAACGAGAAACACTTATGAACCACATCAACAATTACAGGTGTGAATTTACCAATGGTGTCCTACTTTCTATCGGGACTTGTCTGAATGTCTGAACATACATCAGTAGTATGTGCAGGCATAGTATGAAACAATTACCCTGTTGACGAAATAGGTTGTCCCTCCTTTTTGAGTTTATACGATTTTCGAATTTGTTTCATTTGGTTGTTAACGGCATTTTGTCATCATTGAACTACAAAAGTCAATGCAATCAGAATTAATTATCTTTGAAATTACAGGTCGATGTGAGAAAGATATTCTTCAGAATTTACAAAAAAATCCGATACGTCTTCTTGTCTTTTTATTACACACTTTTGAAATGTGCCATCAAATTTTAAAATTTTAGTCTATCTCCTATAAGTATTTGAAAGTTAGTTTGATAACTGACACAAACTGGTCCTCATAATCATAAAATATCACCGTTAAATTGCTACAGTTACCACTATCTGTTTAACGATCAATACGAACGTTTAAATATTTTAGTTAATGGTGCTTAGCAGAACATTTAGTTATATAAGATGACTATCTTGTTAATGAAAACAAAATCTTACGAGAATTAGAAATCGACCAGTGAAGAATATCTGAAAAGTTTCAATACTGTGCTTCTTTTGTCATAAGATTCAAATCTCTTTGTACATAGGACTTGATTGTTTTTTATTAAATTGAATCACATTTGAAAAGAAATATAGCACGCATTTGTGATACTATTGATATGATATACTTAATAAAAAATAGTGCATACAAGTTTGAAATAAAAGATCAAAAACATGACAGTAATACTGAACTTGCATATTAGCTTAAATGCATTTATCAATGAGATAAACACGAAAAATCGAAACAACATTTAATACAAATAATACAAGAGAGAGAGAGAGAGAGAGAGAGAGAGAGAGAGAATTGTTGAGATGAAAATTACGTAGATAAAATATCGACGACATAGTCACGTTGTTGGCTGTATCAATAAGTGATATCCCAGTGACATTTGTCAAATCATGAAGAAAAGAATCTAGAAATTGACAATGATGGTCGGTTGAAAATAAACCTAAACGACAAAAGAGATGAATTCAGTTTCCCAGTTGTGAACTTTTCCTTTCTATGTAGCAACATTTCAGCAACGCCTGCATACGGAGTATACATCTTCCAGCTGTTACGATATTCTTGGGCTTGTATTTCCAATCATGATTTCCATGATAGAGATCTGCTGCTCACAAGGAAGCTATTAAACAAAGAGTTCCAAGTGGTAAAGTTGAAATCGTCCCTTCGTAGATTTTACAGGCGCCGTCACGAGTTGGTTGACCGTTATGAAATATCCGTTTCACAGATGACAGCAGATTTGTTCAAATTGTCGTAACTACAATCCCGTCCCCTTTTCCCCGAATGTGACCTACCGAATTAGACGTATCACCGGGTTTGTACTGACATGAGCAACACGACGGGTTCAACAAGTTGAGCAAGATCTATTATGTTCATTTCATTTGTAAAATTTCCAGAGTGTTTGACTCAATTTTATATGTGTTGAATACTGTATCAGTGGGAAATCTAATGAAAGAAGACAATAGAAAATTAACTCTTCTTATGAAAAAGTCGAGAAAATCAACAACAATACAATGCCGGTGATGATACTGATCAAAAGTTATTTCCAAACAACAATTGTACAAGAAAGTATTTGTTTAATCAGTTTGTTAGAAATATACATGCAAATACATGATGCGTTATGTTCAGTATCCATCGAGATAATTGCATTAGAAGCTTCTGAAACAGAAATCTAAAAATGTTACTCTTTGCTGAAAATTGATAAAAAAAGTTGGAAAAAATCATGTACATACAGAATTTAAAGATCTTTCGGGTAACCAATTTTCAAGGTGTTCCACAAAGTCCTTAGCATGTTACAGTTTCCAAATATATACATATGTTTCACATCTACGATTTCGAGTACAGCGGTCTGCTCTTTTCACGTTAACATTCAAATAGCTTCGGTTTTCGTTTTTAGCGATTTTGTTCAAACACGTTTCATCTTCTTACTTCATTACGCTGCCAGATATACACACCTTATATGCACCAATAGCTGGCGCATATTGTCAGCTTATTAATGAAAAAAAAATTCCAACCTTAAGGTTGTAAAATGACGTAGATGTCGTCATTCTTGTATTGTCTTTTCGTGAATAAATCGATTTTTGAACACGTATTTGCGGTCTTCTCGGTCTACTCACATTAAATATTTACATCGGCATAAGGTCTGTTTGAATTTGTTAGTAACTTAATTTCAAAAGTGTTAATCCTTGCTGCATATCAATCGATCCCTTTGATTTTTTCCCCTTAACTTCTCTGATCTAACTACATATATATACGAATAATGAGCATGTTCGAGAAAGGAATACACCCAGCAGAAAAAAATGAAGTTAGTACTCCAGGAATTTATTCGCATAGCAACATTTTAAACCAATGTTACATCAAGCTCCTAAAGCCTGCTGAACTGGTCTTTTGGTTTTTAAGGATGGAAATGATAATATTAAATGGAAGTTTTGTTTTTATTTCAACGTATTTTTATTTTTGCTTTTTACCAGCGTGTTTTCCCGTGAATTTACAATTGATAGCGTCCTTGTTAAAACTAGACAAACATTGAAAAGATATAGTTTTCAGTGTTTACAGGGGAGGTAATGTTGTGTCACTAGATTTTCCACTGGTATGGAAAGATATCTGTCATGTCATCGCTGTAAGCCGACTACACTTTTAAAACATTACGTTATAGGACAAACCACTATCTGAGTCTGCTCATACGCACAATTGTAATCAAGTGATATGCAGTTGTTAAAAAACATCCTTTATTTCATTGTCTAGCAATATGAAATATGTGGCTATGGGTGACACATGTGTAGCAAGATCTACTTTCCCCTTCCAGAGCATTTCAGATGTTCAACAGTTTTGGATGGTGTTGCTCAATCTTTAGTTTTCTATGTTTTTTTTTTTTTTGCTTACTGCTGTTTGTTTTTAATCGTTTTTTTTTTACCATGTCATTGTCAGTTTGTTTTCTACTTAACAGTTTGAATATCCTTTTGGTAACATTAATTTTGCCGTTCTTTTACATCCTTATTACCTGATTGACTGGGTAATATTAGTCTACAAGTTTGTACTTTCCAATGAAAACACTACTTTATAATTTCATGCGTCCATAGCGCTTTCCTGGATTAACCTTCATAACTTAAGCTGCACTTTTACTATTTGCATCATATTATAAAATAAACATCTATTCTTAGGTATATTGTTTCAATTTTAATTCACATCAAAATTACATTCATCACATGGCAGCGGTATAAACTTGTCTCAACACATTGATTACGTTTCAAACTGAAACAGTACTTTACAAAAATATTGTGTTTAACTTAATTTCTTTAGTATGTAAATTTTCCTACAAAGCTGATTGTCCTGAGCCTCCCACAAATGTGTCAGTAATACCATATGAAAGACATCTGGCAGTATCATGGTGTCCTGAATATAACGGAGGAGAATCCCAGACATTTTTCATAGAATATCAACAAGAAGCCGTTGAAATGTGGACACGGTCAGGACCTATTATTGATAACACGAAGGGTAGGATGTCAAATCTTCTGTATAACATGAGCCCAAAAAGACGATATTTTGTTCGGGTGTTCTCTAGAAATGAAATTGGTGAAAGTAATAAGACGGCTGTCACTCCTGTGATGACTTTAGGTGAGTAATTGTGCAATATTGAGTGACTACATGATTATACTGATCATGTAATACAAAGTTTCTTAGTGGTTTTCTTCAATCAAAATGTGTGTATATGGAAGTTACCTTAAGGGAGGAATGCGTGATTTCAACTCTTAAGCCTGAACGGAAACCTTACGTTCTGTGACAATGTTATGTATATTATTAGTAAATCTTCTTCGTATGTGTTATGAGGAGGAAGTCGCAGTTCAAAATCCCGAATTGGTTGAGGATGCC
This sequence comes from Mytilus coruscus, assembly GCA_017311375.1. Lineage (NCBI taxonomy): Eukaryota > Metazoa > Mollusca > Bivalvia > Mytilida > Mytilidae > Mytilus > Mytilus coruscus. Next base: position 30,918 of record JAASAO010001855.1, read on the forward strand.
CCATGAATGTTTCTTAACTTATTAGATATATAGTGTTCTTAGTTAATACAGGCATATTATGAGACAATTACCTTGTCGCCGAAATGGGTTGTTTCTCCTTTTTTAGTTTATACGCTATCCTCAGTTGCTTCATTAAGTTGTTATGATAATAATGAATTTACGACATTTTGTCACCAATACTAAAACTACTAAAGCCAATGAAATATATATTAGAATTAATTGTCGTTGAAATAACACGTTGCTGTGAGAGAAATTCTTAAGAATTAACAAAAAGAACGATGATAAGCTTCTCTAATTCGATTACGTCTTCTTCTCTTCTTGTTACACAATTTTCAAATGTGTTATCATATTTAAAATTTTGGATTCATCTTCTATAAGTATTTGAAAGTTAGTTTAATAACTGACACAAACTGGTCCTCGTAATCATAAAATACCATGGTAAAATTACTACAGTTAACAATATCTGTTCATAGATAAATACTTGGAATCAAAATCAAAATCTTAGTTTATAGTGCTTAGCAGAATATTATGTAATATAAGAAGACTGTCTTGTTAATGAAAATAAAATTTTACGAAATTTGGACTCGACCAGTGAAGAATATCTTAAAATTGTCAGTCCTGTGCTTCTTTTTTTTTTGTCACGACACGATTCAAATCTCTTTCTGCATGGGTCCTGACTGTTGATCGCCCAGAACCTCCTACAAATGTGTCAGTAATTTTATATGAAAGACATCTGGCAGTATCCTGGAGTTCTCAATATACCGTATATCGGTTTTTTTTCGCGTTGTTTTTTTTTCGCGATTTCATGACAAAATAGCCATGTTAAATTTTCACTGTGTATAATTTTCGCTGAATGGGAAAATAAACGCGAAAATATAACTGTATCGCATTGTTTTAGATGAAAGTAACACAAAATTGATTGACTGACAGGTAATCGATCACAAATAAATACGAGTAAACCAAACGAAAGTACACAATTAAGAGAACTTTTAAGGAATGTAAATTTAAATTATGGACATTGGGGCATGCTAAAAATTGAAGGTTTTGATCAATACAGATATACAAATATCCTTGTAAAAGTGATTTATTTTTATTATATTTTTACATTAAATGCCTGTTGTTTTGGTTATGACACCTATCAATAATTAGCATCTGATTGCTGTGTTGTCAAAATGTGTGACACGTATCTTTAGCTAATTTAAAAAAAACCGATATACGGTAAAAGAGGAGTCTCTCAGGCCTTTTTCATAGAATATCATCAAGACCTGGACATATTACTGACAACAAGCAGGCTAGGATGTCATATATCCTGTATAACGAGAGTCCCAAAAAACTCAATATTTTGTTCGGATGTTTTCCAAATATGAAATAGATGAAAGCAATAAGACAACTGTCACTCCTATTGTAACTTTAGATGAGTAATTATTCACAATCAAGTAACTGGATGAGTTCCTACGTTTTTTTTTTTTTTTTTTTTTTGTGGAACCAAACAAGTTCTAATTTTACTATTTGCAACATAATATAAAATAAACATCTAATCTTAGGTATATTGCTAAAATTTTAATTGACATCAAAAGTACATCCATCACATATATAGCAGCCGGTATTAATTTGTCTTAAGACATTGATTACGTTTCAAACTGGAACAGTTCTTTAAAGAAATCTTGTGTTAACTTAAATTCTTTTGTATGTAAATTTTACTACAAAGCTGATCGCCCCGAACCTCCTACAAAAGTGTCAGTAATTCCATATGATAGACATCTAGCAGTATCATGGTGTCCTGAATATAACGGGGGAGACCCCAAACGATTTTCATAGAATATCAAGAAGAAGCCGAAAATATATGGAGACAGTCAGAACCTATTATTGATAACATGAAGGTTAGGATGTCGAATATCTTGTATAACATGAGCCCAAAAAGACGATATTTTGTTCGGATGTTCTCCAGAAATTCAGAGTTCGGTATTTTCTGTTATTTTACTTTTTGCTACAGTTAACACCATCTGTTCAACGATAAATACGAGGATTTTAAATTTTAGTCTATGGGGTTTGGCAGAACATTTAATAATATATTAAAAAGACTATCTTGTTTATGAAAACAAAATTTTACGACAATTAGAACTCGACCTGTGATAAAAATCTGTTTTAATTTGATAACTGTGCTTTTTTTGTCACGACAAGATTCAAATCTCTTTGTTTTCATTTCTGATTCCGTACGTTTTTATTCATTAAATCCTTCTTTAACTGTAGATTTCTATCTATTTTACAGAGCCAACGATTAACATATATCGTGTGAAAGCTGTGTTTGTAGTTTTATTGATCGTTATAGCAGTTGTTCTATCCAAAGATGTGTTTGTAGTTGCATTGCTCGTTTTAGCAGTCACTTTAGCTATTTACGGATTGATTACTTTTTTCTTTCTAAGAAGAAAAGGTAGGATATGTAAAGTATGTAATTCCCTTCTTGAATATGAAGTTTACGACGTTTAAACTGGATTTTCTTTAAATAAACGTATAGTTGTTTATACTTGCTTACATTCACTTCATTTGAACTTTGCTGGATAGTTGTGTCTCATAGGCAATCATTATTTATCATTATTTTTACTGATTTGTAGATCTGTTATTTGTTTATTTTCTCTACGATATTATTTTGTTTATTTACTTTCTGTATATAGGATCATACAAGTATTATTATTTTGTCAATATAATACTTCAATGATCAAGTTATGATAAGATTCAACAACTCATTAAAATGATAGATACGACATTCAAGTATATTGATTGATTGATTAGTGTTTTAATGCCACTTTCAGCACTTTTGTGCTATTTCGTGGCGGTCATTATTTATTGGTGAAGGGATCCTGAGTGCTCGGAGAGAACTACCGACCTTTAATAGGAAAACTGACAATCCTAGTCAAAAAAGATTCGATTGCTAAATTAGCCTACATGCAGTCATAACTTCTGCCAGATTAATTTCATAACAGCTTGTTTAACAATTTGAACAAAGTAATATCAGTTTCCTGACTTTTGGGGAAAACCATTAACAAAAGAAAAACATTAACAGATTAACCTTCTGAATGTGTTATTAGGTTGAGAAGGAAAACGAATAAACACAATTACATTTATTTAATTATGATAGAATATGATTAAATTGTAATAACATGTTTTACATGTAAAAACAGCGTAAGTGTTAGAAGAAATATTTACACGTGTTGTGGTTAACATGAACGTTAAAAAATGCGATTTTACTATTTCAGAAATAGACAATAGTCGGATTATTCCAACAGTCAATATAATTGGTGTTGAAAATACAGATACAATCCCGCAGTTTTCAGAACATTCATCAGCATCATCCGACAACATGGACAATAACACAAATACTTCAGAAAATTATGATGATGGGTATGAACATCCACATAAAACACTGGTGGTACAAGATCGTACTGACAATGAAATCTTTATCTCATTACTAATAAAATTCTCCATCTTTGAAAATTCAACACTTTTTGAGAAAGTAACTTGTGGACGTTTTTTTAATTTAGAAAACAAGATACTTCACCGGTTGAAACAAACCCACATGTTTGTGAAAATGACGACCAAGAAAATACGAATATTGATAGCGACTTCGACAAAAAGGACAATGATTTTCACAGGTCACACATTGATCAACGGAAAAATGAGGCAGAATATATTAACTTGATGCTAAAACAATAAGATAACGTTTTATCGACTAAACGGTGACGGATTGATGATCGCCAAAACAGTAACGCCTAAGGCTGCAAGAACTGTATAACTAAAAACTATGAAATCAAGTTAAAAAGTATTACTTAAATTCAATATATCAAAACGGAAAAAGTAAAATCACAAAAATACTCCGAGGAAAATTCAAAAAGGAACTTTCATACGCTTAGCTATGAGCAATACACGTTTTAAATAAATAGTCTTTTTTCTAAGTCTTTACAAGATGTTGCTTTACTCATTTCAATTTTAGTTCTATTTACATATGTATTAAAATTTAGGATGATAACACCAACAAATGTCCCAACAACCGAAGCCAGTAGTGATGACAGTGCTCATTATACAGAGATAAATGGAGATGATTACAGACGGACCACATTGCAAGGTACAATTAGAAAAAATGGTAACGTTCTAATTCGAATTACTAGTTACAAGTTCATACCTGTGCTAATGGAGGGTGGTCATTAAGAGTTCTTCGGCCATGTTTACATTGGACTCGTACTAATGTGATGTCAATTACACTTTTTCGTTATAAATGTTGTTGGTATTTGCCACTGGCTTTGACAAATTGTATCTTAAACATAATTAAACGCATCGATGAGGTGTCGATGCTTCCAAACATTTTGACCGTTTAAATAGAGGACATATTAATCCGTCAGTTCGTTTGACAAACAATTTACGATTATTTCAAGAAGAAAATGTGGTTATAGTTTATACATAAACCATATTTTTTTTATCATAATTACAACTACTTCTATATGTTGACGCACCTGGTCCCACTCCTTATGGATTACGTGCGATTCCTTAAGTTTGAGAACTACTTCTATATGTTGACGCACCTGATCCCACTCCTTATGGATTACGTGCGATTCCTTAAGTTTGCGTTTGTTGATTTAATGTGTCGTCTTATGATTCCCCTTACTTTAAATATATACTTAGTTCAAGATTAATCTAACGGTATGTCAGTTGTCATATTGAAAAAATGAAATATCAGCACATTAATAAAATAATATCTAGCAGTGTTTATATATTACATAACGATGAAAATGTTCACTCAATAATGACAGATAACAAATAAATTTAGCAATTAAAATCAAATTATCAATTAGTAATTATGTAGATGCAGATCTTTTTCCTTCTCGATTTGTTATTTGTTATGTTCTCTACGATATGATTTTCTTATTTCGTTTCTGTTTATTGGAGCATGAAAGTATTATTATCTTGTCAATATAATACTTAAATGATTGGATAACGATAAGATTCAACAACCCATTAAAATGGTAGATACGGCATTCAAGTACATTGATTGATTGATTGGTGTTTTAACGCAACTTTCAGCACTTTTTGCTATTTCGGGGCAGTCATTGTTTATTGGTGGAGGGAGCCGAATTCCCCGGAGAGAACTAGCGACCTTCTGTAGGAAAACTAGCAATCCTAGTCAATAAAGATTGTTAAATTACCCTACACACAGTCGTTACTACTGCCAGCTTAATTTCAAAACAACTTGTAAAACAATTTGAACAGAGTCATTCTAGTTTCCTGACTTTGGGAGAAAACCATTAACAAAAAAAAAAAAAAAAAAAAACATTTACAGATTAACCTTCTGAATGTGTTATTAGGTTGAGAAGGAACTTGAATAAACACAATAACATTTATTTAATCATGAAAACCATTAACAAAAAAGGATTAACAGATTTACCTTCTGAATATGTCAATAGGTTGAGAAATAAACAAATAAACACAATAACATTTATTCAATTACGGTAGAATATGATTAGAACGTAATAAAAGTTTTATGTGTAACATTAGCGTTAGTTCGTGAAGAAATATACACGTGTTGTAGTTAAGATAATGTTGTATATTGCGATTTTACTATTTCAGAAAACGATAATCCGATTAGTTCAACGGTCAATATAATTGTTGTTGAAAATACAGATACAGCCCTGCAGTCCTCGGACATTCATCAGCATCATCCGACAATTACATAGACACTTCAGAAAATTATGATGATGGGTACGAAAAACCATACACAACACTGGTGGTACAACACCGTGCTGACGACGAACATGTTTATCTCATTACAAATAAATTCGACATCTATGAAAATTCAACACCGTTTGAGAAAGTAGCTTGTGGACGTTCTCTAGAATTTATAAATGATGATACATCAACGGTTGAAACAAACCCACATGTTTATGAAAATAACGACCAAGAAAATACGAATCTGAGTTATATTGATAACAATTTCGACAAAAAGGACAATGGTTTTAACATGTCACGCATTGGTCAACGGAAAAATGAGGCAGAATATATTAACTTGATGCTGAAATAATAAGATAAAGTTTTAGAATTCAGATTTTATTTTTTAGTAGACTTGTAACACATAACATAAAATTATTATTAAATGTGGTCCTTGTATTTATTATCCAATAATCATTTGCATTTGGTCCATTTTTACTGTTAAACAATTAACATGGCAGATGATCAATGCATTTGGTTATATATTAGAGTTAAATGATACCAGTAAATTACCTTTCCGTATCTGTGTGATGATTTATCACTTGATGTGACTCAACAACGAATTCCAATAGGACTAACATAACTGTTATCACAGGTGGTCCAGGAGCTGCTTATCCGTCTGGAGTTTTGCAAGGCTTTAATTAGGGTTCTTTTTGTTTCCTCTGATGTTTTCTTGGTAGTTTTTGAAGGAATGTTGTTTTTCTTTGAATCTATTTTTTACCAATGTGTTGGTGTTTTTTATGTGTAGTTTATGACTGATCGAGTCATCCAATGTGAATTATAAGTACATTTTCAGGCCAGTTGCATGATAAAGTATCTGCCCTTACATTTCTGACATTCTGAGTCGGGGAAAAGTATTAAGTCGTTTCTCAAGATAACACTACTAACCCGTTTAAATACGTAGACACGCTAGGAACTAAAGTATATCACCAAGAGGTAACTTTAAAAAATAACACAATCATCTAATGCCAGCTTTGCATGGAGGTTTTGAAACATTAGTTAAGTAATCATTTCCGAATCTATTAACCAAGACGACAGTAGTTTACCGTTATTCAAATTTCGTAAATCAATTAGGAAAAGACAAGTCAAGATAACAGCAAAAAACTGAGTGAATCGGATGAACTCCAAAAGGAGGAGGCCACTTGCATCGTCAGGATATTATCAACGGGTAATTTTGGAATGCATGTTATAATCATGTGTGTAAGGACGCACCGATTTTGAGCTGATGATACTTTTGAAGACTGATATTCCACCAGTAGTGTTATCGACCAATTGCTAGTATATGAAAGTTACAGGTAATGTATTTCTAGCGTCTTGAACAAAATTCATCGGAAAAGCTCAGATTTAAACATTCGAAATCAAGAGATGTATTAAAAGATACTAGTTAATATATACCATCAACAACGCCATATTTAACAAGGACTTGCAATACTCATCAGATTTTCGAAATGACATACATAATACAAAGATAAAAACAAAAACAACTTTTCTTAATAACCACAGGTACATTCACGCAAGATAAAATACACAAGTACCATGGAATCGTCTTAGCGTCTAATTGCATAGAGCAGATCCGTTAAAGCACACAAACACAACAAATACACATGTTTTTAAATTGTCCCTGTACAGGAAACAATTACGTCAGTTTTTGTATTTTCCTCGGAGTTCAGTATTTTTGTGATTTTACTTTTTACCGTCTGTCATGCTTGTTTTTGGTTAAATGTTTTACCTTTAATTAGGTAGTTAATTGTCTCATTTTGATAATTTAACAAGTTCGTATCCTAATTGCACTTAGAGCTTACTATATGAAATTGCTTTATCTACAGTTTGGATGCCACATGGTTACCTACATTTATGTTCATCCGTGTCCGTTGGTCTTTGTTTTATCGTTATCTCATTGAAAACCATACCTCATATCCTTGTTGTATTCCCAGTCGAATAACTGCTTCCAGTTCAAGCAGAAAATAAATACACGACAGAAACACTCTACATAATACGATCACAAGAAACGTTCAAGAACATTAAATAGATATACAAAAATTTGGTATTGAGAAGAGCGAAGAAAATAACTTAATCATGTCATTCATCTTTTGAAAGGAATATAAGAAAATCAAGTTTAATCCAAAATCAATCAATAAAAACATTGAATTTGAACGCCAATTCTTATAAATAAAGGCAACAGTAGCATACCGCTGTTCAAAAGTCATAAATCGATTAAGAGAAAACAAATCCGGTTACAAACCAAAACCGTTGGAACACATCAACTATTAGAGGAAACCAACGGGAACAACAGAAGCACTGAACTGCAACAAAAACAAAAGCCAACAAACATAGAAACGGACTATTTGATAACAACTGCCTTATAAAAGACACCAAAGGGATATTCAGACTCATAAGTCAAAAACAAACTGACATGCCATAAGAATGAAAAACGACGGAAACACATACAAAAGTACACAAAACAAAACATAGAAAAAAAAAACTGAGCAACAAAAACGCAACACAAAGGCCTTGAATGATCTTGGGCGCGCTTCGGATGGGTAAGCTGAACATGATCCATATAGCATCCGTCATGTTGCTCATGTAAGTACAAACCCGATGATTAATCTAATTGGGTAGGTCACGTTTGTGAGAATTATATTACCATTAAAGCAGGTTAACTAGTAAAAAACATTTGTGCAATGAATTTCATTTAGTGAAATCAAAACATCCTTATTTTTTTATATCATGGGGTAAAATGATTACCAATATACAGCCTCTGTGACACTGTTAAAAGTTGTTTGTAAATAATAAAATATATACGTTAATTACATTTTGATTTCGTTGCAAACAGGTGCGTATTGAACAAATTCAGAATTATTCATTTTTAAGATTCATTCTTTCCTTCTAACGAAGTCGTTGGATCATATTTTCATTGATCAATTCTTAAATTTATTCCCCAAAACACTTTCTGAGTTAGTGGTAATTAAGAGAACATAAGAGTACAATTGTTCTCATTCAATAAATAGATTGAGAGGATTTTTGAAAAAAACGGACAAGGCATTCTTTGAGAAAACCCTGGCTCATTTATTTTTTTCAGCTGCGACCATTTGAAAGTTGAGAAATATAAACTCGAAGCGTAGTCGAAGAAACGAGTTTAATTGGTTTGAAGATAGTTTATCTTTATGTCTAAGGATAAGAAAAATATTATGAGAGCTTATGTTATGTTTCCTTTCAATTATGAGGTTAAAAATTGTTATTTTTCTTTTTTAGCCTGGAAAATAAAATCGACCTTTTAATATAGGCTGTCAAATAGATATTGAACTCATATAACTAATTTACTTTTTTGATAGATTCACCAGTTGTTGAAATAACACGCAGACCAACTGAGCTCAAATTAATACTGATCTGCAATCCAAGCGGGAACCCTGCTAATTATACGTTAGGCGATTGGGAGCTCTGGTCTGAATTCAGAGAACATATTCGAAATCTTGAAGGTACACCTGACGGTACATTGACCTTTCTGAAATCCTCCAACAGGTTACATGAAACTGATGGTATATACAAATGCAAAGCATCGAACGGTATTTACGGTACAAATGGACACTTATACCAGATAGGAACAGCACTCGTATACAATAAAGGTAACATATGAGCAGCCTTGTTCATATCGTTCAACACATTCAAATTTCTATCAAATGCTTAATAGTTACATTGAAATGTACTGCACTCTATATCCAACTAAGCCTTTAGCATGCATCAGTGTAAGTGATTCAATCGGACTAAACAGTAACAAACAGGATTATGTGTTATATACATGGAACAAATTATCATGCAATACTCGAAAATATCAATTTTGCAAGAAACATTATACTCTTTTTTGTTTTCAAAAAGGTAGCAAGAAGTGTTCAGTGGTGAAACTTAAAACACTTAAGCTTCACGGTTAAGGTCAAACAACAGTTTAGCCCGGTGCACTAATTCATTAATTGAATATCGATATACAAAGCATTGGAAATCAATAAGTGATATATAAACTGGTTGGGGTAAACTAGATATATGAAGAGAATGAGTGCTTTGTTTAAGTTGCATTTGTGACACTAAAGCAACACTGAATAATTTCAAATCATTCAAAAAAAATTTGAGCGACAATATTATCAATATTTATATTGAGTAAATGAAATAATTTTCATTTTTGACGTTTTGTCTTTGAACCTATTCCGACGTGTATTTAAAGATTCAGGACAGGCCCCGATACTCCAAAAAATAAGGAATTGTAAATTTCGAAATATTGCAATATCGGACAAATCTCCATACATTTATACCGCCTCGGTGATCTCGTGGTAGCGTGTTCGCCTCGTGTGCGGGAGGTCGCGGATTCGAACCCCGGCCGGGTAAACCAATGACTTTAGAATTGGTATTTGCTGCTTCTCCGTGAATCAAGCGGCATGAAGGAGTAAGAACAAAGACTGGTCGGCTCCGAGTCAGAATAATGAGTCCGGTCAGGTGAAATGTTCTTTTTCTGTTACATTGTGAACAATCACATTCAAAATCAGGCTGAGCGTGTCGGTCTGGTACACAGCAGGGTTGATATTCATATAACATGTTAACATGTTCTCCTCCTGGATATGCATATTTATTTGCCACTGGACGTTAAGCAGCTATCCATCAATACATTCATACATTTATATGTATTTGATGCAAGAATGCGAGTTCGTATCATAAGTATACCCATCCAATCGCATAATTGACATTAATAAAACCCTGGCATAATTTCTGAATCTACTGTACAGTATTGACCTCAAATGTCAACGTAGCCAGCCATTTATGTACCTAGGCGTAAATGTATCAATGAAATGCACGCGATTTCATTAACACAACGGAACAAATCGCAACGTGTTTGTATGCGTAATAGTTTGACTGACTACATTGCTCTTTTTGTGTATGTCATATTATCAACCTAAAAAAATATTGTTAAGACAAATTGCAAATAAAAAAAATAATGTCATTTCATTTTTTGATACTGATTTCAGCAGCTCAAATATCAGCTCGCATTAGCCAAATCGCTTGATATTCCACCTTATTAAGTCAGTATAAAAAACATTATGCCATTATTCTTCATTAATTTCATTTTAGTTCCGCCGATAAGTGTGAATGCAAATAAACCAATTCAGTTTTGTCGTTATGGTCAGAAGATGAATTTAACAATACTTTTATACAATAAGTATGGCACAATACAGGCAACTATTTCAAAACTATCCGAGCCTCTGTATACAGAAACAAGACAGGAGACGATTAAGACACAGGACATATCCCATGATGTAAACGTTACAGTATCAGGTATAAAGATTACATTCCAACTGACACTGGATAAAATAGAAGATTTTACAGATTATACAATAAAGGCTTGCAACGAAATGGGCTGTAATGAACTAACGGTGAAGATAACATCTGCAAGGAAGTTGATAAACAAATATATGTATACGATTAAATTCACCTTTAAAATATAATTCATTTTTAAGAATGAGGCTTGACCATGTTACCGCCCAAAGAACAAATTTTATAAAATAGAAAAGGACACATCTTCGGGTTACAATGGACATTTTCGTCATGACAGCAGACACCTTATAACAAATATTTGTTATCTTGAATATGTAACACTCTAATAGTGGTGTCTGTGTGCCAATTTCCGGTATGTCGAGGAATTTTTAGTCTCACTCTGCACGAAATGCAACACAAATAAGTTATACTAACAAGTTTTTATTTGGTTGATTTAGTTTAAACAAAGCGTTTTCTTTTCCAAGCTGCTGTCTCGTGTTAGTCAGACTTTTTCTTAAACTTTCCTTTGCCAACAAAGGTCTCGTTGGCGTCAACTTAGGCAATATCCTTCATCATAAATTAGTTCAGTCGAAAATACCTCTTTATTTTAAAGATCAGTCTGTACCAATAATTTCTTATACCTATACCAAACCAATTGCAACTAAAATTTTCAATTACAAACACGTTTTGCAGGATCTCAACATTGACGACTTCAAGTCTAAACCTCCTGATTGCACCTGTGCTAGTTCCCAATTAACATATAATCCGGCTGGCCACGATATTACCGGAGACCTCAACATTGTCAATAACACTTCCCTGCGAAATTTGTTATCCAAAGGTCCGAAATATCGTGAGCCTAAATCAATCAATTGGAAATACAGCTTTTAAATACTGATGGATTCAGTCGAGGATTATGCCAGGCAATGGGCTAAACGCGAGAAAGAACACATAGATACTCTTTCCGAATGGATTAAGGCTGTGAGGTCGTTGATACAAATCAGAATTAAGAAACTGAATGGGTCTATCAAGACCCATGCTACATCAATCTTTAAAGACCCAAATGTTGCAAAACACTTGTCCTACCTCCATGACAAATATGTTGTTGTCCCCGCAGATAAAGCCCCAAACAACATCGTTTTTGTATGTAAATATCATTATATAAACTGCTTGATAAATGAATTAGGTATTGACAATTCACTTGGAAACTCAACATATACCCTCACGACACTTACCAAAGAGGAAATCCTGGATAATCATAGGTCTGTTCTAAGTTCCTTTGGAGTTTCAACCAAAGATGAAGAACTGGATCTTCCATCACTGTATTGGCTACCTAAACTACATAAGTGTCCTTACAAACAACGGTATATTGCTGGGTCTTCCAAGTGCTCCACGAAACCTCTTTCTAAATTATTAACATCTTTTTTATCAGCAATCAAAGCCGGGCTCCAAAGTTATTGTGAAACTGCCTATTCTAGAGGTGGCGTGAATCAGATATGGATACTAAAAAATTCCAAAGATCTTTTAGAGTACATACAATCTAAGACTCTCTCATCTTGCAATAGTATTAAAACATTTGACTTTTCTACACTTTACACAAGTATTCCCCATTCCAAACTAAAAGACAAATTGAAAGAGTTAGTATTAATTTGTTTCATTAAAAAAAAAAAAAAAATGGCGAACGTAGATACAAGTATCTTGTCTTGGGAGGGATAAATCCTACTTTGTAAAGAATCACTCTGATTCAAACAAAAAATTCTCTGAAACTGACATTATCAAGATGCTTGATTTCTTGATTGACAACATATTTGTTACGTTTGGAGGACCTGTTTTTAAACAGACTGTCGGAATTCCAATGGGAACCAATTGTGCCCCTCTTCTTGCCGACTTGTTTCTTTACTATTATGAGGCTGACTTCAAACAGGAACTTCTTAGGAAGAAAGATAAGAAGTTAGCAATATCGTTTAACTTTACGTTCCGCAAAATAGGTGATGCTCTCTCACTAAATAACACAAAATTTGGTGACTATGTTGAACGAATCTATCCCATCGAACTAGAGATAAAGGATACTACTGATACAGTTAAGTCTGCCTCATATCTTGACTTACATCTAGAAATTGACAATAAGGGTCGGTTGAAAACAAAAATTTACGACAAAAGAGATGATTTCAGCTTCCCAATTGTGAACTTTCCATTTTCTATGTAGCAACATTCCAGCAGCGCCTGCATACGGAGTATATATCTCCCAATTGATACGATATTCCAGGGCTTGTATTTCCTATCATGATTTCCTTGATAGAGGATTGCTGCTCACAAGGAAGCTATTAAACCAAGAGTTCCAAATGGTGAAGTTAAAATTATCCCTTCGTAAATTTTACGGACGCCATCACGAGTTGGTTGACCGTTATGGAATAACCGTTTCACAGATGATATCGGATATGTTCCTTATGTCGTAACTACAATATCCTTCCCTTTTCACGAATGTGACCTACCGAATTAGCTTATTTACCGGATTTGTAATAGCATAAGCAACACGACGGGTGCTACATGTGGAACAGGATCTGCTTACCCTTCCGGAGCACCTGAGATCACCCCCAGTTTTTAGTGGGGTTCGTGTTGCATTGTCTTTAGTTTTCCATGTTGTGTCATCTGTACTATTATTTGTCTGTTTGTCTTTTTATTTTTGGCCATGGCGTTTGTTTGTTTTCGATCTTTG
>JAASAO010002909.1:0-10272 GCA_017311375.1 Mytilus coruscus
TCATGGAGATTATTTGGGCCAGCCCACCTCAGTCATGGTTCATTGACTTTTGAATTCTTGCATAGTTTACATGTTCAAGTTTGTGATTAAATCAGTTTGAGGGAAACACTTATGATAAGTTAATGATACTTTGTATGTAGTTGCTTTAGTATTAGCACGTCTTGTTCCATGGAGATTAAATGGCCCCACCGTTTAATTCATAATTTATTGACGGAATTTTTGCATAGTTTACATGTTGAAGTTTGTGATAAGTTCAGTTCACTCCTTATAGGAATTATTGCCCTTTAAGATGATTTTTACCCGAATTTTTAAGTTACATTGTAATGATATTTTTACCCTTTTCTGTGTGTGTTGGGCAATACACATACACAATAAAAGATAAAGAGAAATTACAAACTGTAATAAACTGTTAACACAGAGATATATATCTCGCTTTTTTGTAATTTCGATAATGCAAATGTTGAAATTAAAATAGCAAAATTAATACTTTTAACATGTAAGTAATGCATAAATTCAAAGTCAATGGACCATGACTGAAGGTAAAGGGCCAAACAATCTCCATGGAAATGAGATGTGCCAATACTAATACAACTGCATACCAAATACCATTGGCTTATCATAAGTCGTTCCCTTTAAACAAAAACACAAACACAAACTTGTAAACTACGTAAAAGTTTCAAAGTCAATGAACCATGACTGAAAGGGTGGGGCCAAATAATCTCCATGGGATTGAGATATTGCCGTTGAATAACAAGTTTAACCCATTTGTTTGTATTTGGGGCAGAATAAATAGTAGATAGAGAGAAACTGAAAACAAAAAAAATAAATACAGGATCAACAAAAAAGAGATCTGAGTCATGAATTAAATTCTAGTCTACAATGTTGGCTCATTTTTTAAAATGCACTTAGATCCATGTGGGCGACACAGGAAAAATGCTAAATTATTGTATGGTACTCTAACAGTTGATATAAAAACCATGCCATCTTGTTCTCAACAACTCTTACTATGAGCAACGTCATGGAACAGTACAATTTTGAATAAGCATTGATATATCCACTTTTAGCAACACTCCTGTCCTTTTCTCTTGATTATGACATTCCAAATTTACTGAATTTTGACAATATCACATGATAATTTAACCATGATGGGTGCCACTATCTTATTACAAAATAGATCTCTGATTTCGTTATAAGCGAGTAACGATATATGAATGTGAAGAATGTTGCAATATATGAGACATAGAGTTGACAATCAGGCAACAAGCAATTGTGTTACTTTTGTGTAGTATGCCATATACTGTGGATTCATTTATATTCGTGGGTACCAATTTTCGTTGATTGAGGGAAACTTGGAAATTTTGTGGATATTTGATTTTGTGGTTTTGCCAAAGTCTGCTTACATTCCTATAAAACATTTGTAATTTGTTGAACATTTAAATTCGTGGTTCCCCTGTTCCCATGAAATCCACGAAAATTGGTATCCAACGAACAAAAATGAATCCACCGTATTTAAGAATGTGAAAAGCTGTGCAAACGTTGGAGAATATTGAAGAAAAAGTGTTGGTGTTGCATATTACACAAACTAGGCACCCTCTTTAACATTCATTGACACACATGACTAAGTTCCACGAAGAGTAATTAAAATGTGTTCAAAATAGGAGAGGAAAATATCTATTATCTACGTGCAAACGCCGTGCAACGTTCAAAGTTGAAGATAATGTTGGAGCTACACATGACACAAACTATACATGTTCCTTCTATGACATCAAATGACAAATAATATGACTAAGCTCCACAGTGCACTTCGAGAAACCTTGAAAAATTATGCAAATCAGTCTCAAATAGAACGTGCATATTCAATCTGTTTGCGATCACTGTGTAAAGTTTGAATAATGTTGTCAATGCGCATGAATAAAAAAATAGATGTATTATCTGTCTGTTTCAGAGATAAACGCAGTGGAGCAATAACTAGACCTTCTCTGATTTTTGTTTAATCGATGAACAGTCATCTTTAGTTTATCCCTACTAAAGACAATGTTGAAACTTTCAGTCACGATCTTGATACTTTCTGTCATAAAGTTAAGACTTCCTTTCTCGAAGTAAAGCCTTTCTTCCACGATGTTAAGATTTTCTGTAACGATTGAACCTTTCTGTAATAATGTTGAGACTATGCATGTGTCGTAATGTTGAGACTATGTGTCGTAATGTTGAGCCTTGTCAATAATGTTGAGACTTTCTGTCATCATGTTGAGACTTTCTGCCATAATGTTGAGACTATGTGTCGTAATGTTGAGACTATGTGTCGTAATGTTGAGCCCTTCTGTCAATAATGTTGAGACTTTCTGTCATAATGTTGAGACTATGTCATGTTGTTGAACCTTTTGTCAAGATGTTGAGACTTTCTGTCATAATTTGCGACTTTCTGTCATAATGTTGAGACTTTCTGTCATAATGTTGAGGCTTTCTGTCATAATATTGAGACTTTCTGTCATAATATTGACACTTACTGTCATAATGTTGAGACTGTTTGTCATAATGTTGCGACTTTCTCTCATAATATTGCGACTTTCTGTCATAATATTGAGACTATGTCATGTTGTTGAACCTTTTTGTCAAGATGTTGAGACTATGTGTCGTAATGTTGAGCCCTTCTGTCAATAATGTTGAGACTTACTGTAATAATGTTGAGACTTTCTGTCATAATGTTGAGACTATGTCATGTTGTTGAACCTTTTTGTCAAGATGTTGAGACATTCTGTCATCATGTTGCGACTTTCTGTCATAATGTTGAGACTTTCTATCATAATGTTGAGTCTTTCTGTCATAATATTGAGACTTTCTGTCACGATATTGAGACTTACTGCTATAATGCTGAGACTGTTTGTCATAATACTGAGAATTTGTTGATACTTTCTGTCACGATGTTGAGACTTTCTGTCACGATGTTGAGACATTCTATCATAATGTTGAGACTTCCTGTCATAATTATTTTCTGATCTTCAATGGGGAATCTTTAATTATGTTTCCCTTGTCAGTAATACAATTATAGAATACGTTTATGTAAATTCTGTGTTCTGACCACCAAACAAAATATAACAGGCAGTTGAAGCTATTGTGCTGCACAGAAAATATTGCCTTTGTTCCCTGACACCCCCTCCCGGAAATTAACTTTGAAATATTATATCTAAGAATCAAATAAAAGAAATTAATTATAGTTTTAAATACTATCTTGTTTCATAACATTACTTTACACAATGTTTTCACCAAGTGTCAAAACAAAACTCCCTATTCACATCAATAACACTCATATGTGCAGCCCTCTAAAAAAGCAACCAAACAACCCTGAAATGCAAGAGACTGATTATAACCATTAACTAGTATATATTTGTAAAGAGGAACTACATGTATTAGCTCAAAACAAAGGCCATCGATGATTCAACCAGAATATAGCACCACACCCACAGGCGAGCCTCCTCATGGGGTTTTTGATTATGTGATTACTTGGCCATTTTTTATAGTGATTATTTGATTACCAGACAAAATATTTCATGATTATTTGATTATTTGACAATCTAGAACTGTATTTTTTATTATTTGATTATTTTGTTTAAAAAAATAATTAATGATTATGTGATTATATTGGCAAAAAAATTGTGATTATGTGATTACTTGGACACCCCCATGAGGGGCCTCACAGGTATCTTTGTTCTCCTCCTGCGGGATGAATAGTTGTAGGGGAGTTTTTTTTTAAGATGAAATTAGAATTCTATGCGACTGTCATTAAAGTGAGAGGTTTAGCTAGCTGTAAAACCAGGTTTAATCCACCATTTTCCCATTTTCTACATAAGAAAATGCCTGTACCAAGTCAGGAATATGACAGTTATTTTCCATTCGTTAGATGTGTTTGAGCTTTTAATTTTGCCATTTTATAAAGGACTTTCCGTTTTGAATTTCGATTGGATTTCGGTATTTTTGTTATATTTACTTTTATAATAAAACATTATAAACTAAACCTTGATAAAAACTATTTTGCATTGTTATCATTTCAGTTTGAAATGTACATAAACGGGTTATGCTCTTCTCATATATTTTATGATGGTATGATACTAAACCCTAACGGGAGGGATTGTGCCTGATATTCATATGATGAAGACATAATCTTTCAATCAGTTTAATTGAGGTCTGGAGCTGGCATGTCAGTTAACTGCTAGTAGTCTGTTGTTATTTATGTATTATTGTCATTTTGTTTATTTTCTTTTGTTACATCTTCTGACATCGGACTCGGACTTCTCTTTAACTGACTTTTAATGTGCGTATTGTTATGCGTTTACTTTTCTACATTGGCTAGAGGTATAGGGGAGGTTGAGATCTCATAAACATGTTTAACCCGCCGCATTTTGCGCCTGTCCCAAGTCAGGAGCCTCTGGCCTTTGTTAGTCTTGTATTATTTTTACTTTTAGTTTCTTGTGTATAATTTGGAGTTTAGTATGACGTCCATTATCACTGAACTAGTATATATATTTGTTTAGGGGCCAGCTTAAGGACGCCTCCGGGTGCAGGAATTTCTCGCTGCATTGAAGACCTATTGGTGACCTTCTGTTGTTGTCTGTTCTGTGGTCGGGTTGTTGTCTCTTTGACACATTCCCATTTCCATTCTCAATTTTATAAACCCTTGTTAATTTGAAAATGAACCTACCTTCAAAGGGACTTAACTTTTTCGTTTTAAAGATAATTAGATAATTAAGTCAATTTGGTTGAGTTCCCACCCACGGCATGAGTTTCTCTAACAAAAAAGTATTTGAACTACCACTATTCTTAGTTAAGAATGACATCGCCCTGCAAAGACATATTCAGTAAAAAAAAGTATTTGTACTGCCCTAAAATTAACCTCCTCTTTTCCCTCAGATTGATTTTGAACGGTCCATAATCTTTGTTACTCAGAATTAAATATATTTTTTGTGTACTCATCGTTTAGACTTTTTGTGACGATATTGAGACTAACTGTCGTAGTTTTGACTATTACGGAGGCATTATGTATTTTGTAAAAAGCAAAACATTTCTTTCACAACAATGCTTTATGCTGATGCAACAACTTGGCATTGGTCTGCAAAAATTCAAAATGATAATTATCTACTGTAAACAAGTTTAAAACAATTATCTAGACTAATTGTGAAAAGTTTCATGACTTGTCGAGATAAATATTCGCATAAGTCAAAATACATGATTTATGTTGAATTATGGAGATAAGTTATGTCAACTTAGATTTAGCTCGGTGGCAGAAGTAACTAGGCCTTCATTATGTACCAAACACGATCAAATGCTTTTGAAATGTCACAAAACACAAATCGTACATCTTTACCTTTGTCTAGATTTTGGTACTATTTAAACATATATGAGAAGCAGTTTGTTAATAGTCGAGTCTTCCTTTCTGAGAACGGACTGATGATCGTTCAAAATATCATTATCATGTAACAATATAGTTATGTAAGTATTTGAAAATAATATTTTCCAAGATGTAACTAAAACAATTTGTAACTGATATCGGTCTATGATTTGTGACATTATCTTGTTCTTCTTTCCTCTTGTAAATGACAGATACAGTTCAGCTAGTTTCCAATCCTGACTGTAAGCTTTTATTAAACACCAGAGTTAGAGGTGTAACCAGCGATGAGAAAATTGCTTTAAGAAATTTTGACGAAAGTTTGTCAGGACCTGCCGATTTATTTATGTTAAGAATTTGAGAGAGACCAATCACATCTTGCTCAGAGACCACTATGTCAGACAGCTCACAGGGCGCCAATGGTGAACCTAGGAATCGAATGTTGGCACAGACAGCAACAAGATGTTCTAAATGTCTCCATTGAATTTAAAAGGCTACTAGTAGTACTTCTATTGTTAAATTTACATATATTTTTTACTATTAGCCACCGTTTTGCCGGACTACTGGATCCCAACTATTGTCCCATTAACGTATTATATAGATATAAGAAGATGTGGTATGAGTGCCAATGAGACAACTCTCCATCCAAGTCAAAATTTATAAAAGTAAACCATTATAGGTCAAAGTACGGTCTTCAACACGGAGCCTTGGCTCACACCGAACAGTAAGCTATAAAGGGCCCCAAATATTACTAGTGTAAAACCATTCAAACGGGAAAACCAACGGTCTAATCTATATAAAAACGAGAAACGAGAAACACTTATGAACCACATCAACAAACGACAACTACTGAACATCAGATTCCTGACTTAGGACAGGTGCAAACAAATGCAACGGGTTTAAACGTTTTAATGGTACCAAACCTTCACCCTTTTTCTGAAACAATAGTGTAACATCACAACATAGAAAGACACACTATAAAATATCAACTGAAATAGCTTAACTCAATCAAAGGACATATTAACACCAGTGAAGATCCACTGAACAAATAAATTTGAACTATGATACAATGTAAATACAAAATAAATAAACTAAGGGAAGAATAATAAAAGTAACATGTTATATCGGTATGAAATGTTAAACAATTTAAGAAAAACAATATGCTCGAACAAAAATATCAGCCATTTGCAATAACTTTAAACACAGGTAAATGAAAATAATTTTGTTGTTAGGTATACGTGTACAGTTCCAATAGAGAAAGGACATATTTTTACAAAATAAATAATTTTGATGTTCATAGTACGAAGTGAAAATTTATAGTAGTACCAAACACTTATCAAAGCTGGTATATAGACCAGATATAACCCTGAATAACATTAAATAACAAAAAGCATTACAATTAGTATCAACAGGTCAAATAAACAAGAAAGTACGATTTGAGAGTACTCGCAGTTACTGACAGCTAGTTAAAGCCAAAACAATTGATAATAAAAATCATGCATCAGAGACTAAAATCAACTAAAACACATCCCAGGGATTTAGTATTTTAAAGTCATGGACAGTCAAAGAAGACATGACTTGTGCGATGCCAAAATAAATGTATCGACAGACAGTAGGATAGTTAGGAGTTTAACCTCTTTATAGATCAAAATGAACGTGGGTGTGTCTTTATACATCCCGTTTGAAAAGAATACAAATTTAGTTATGTTTTAATTTGCTGATGACAAAATCGATATTAGTGCCAATGTAAACTATATTCAAAGATCTAATTACAACATTGGTAAGATAACCTTTACTAATAAGATTATTTAAAGGTTCGATGAGTTTACACGGATCACATAGTGATTTCCGCGCTTTAAGTACAATATTACCGTACAATTTAGGATGTAAAATACCGTTTTAATCAGTTTTCTACAGGTACAGCCAAATTTACTAATCAATCTTTGTATCTATGAAAGAACTTAGCAAAAGTTTTACGTAATTTATGGTAACGAAATCCCTGACTTAATAATTTACCAGTGATGCATTGATTACGTTCGTTAAAATCTATGACATCACTACACACACGGGCATAAAGAACGAGTTGGGATATGTAAACACCGTATGATGGTGCCAAAGGAACATCGCCGTCTAAAAAGGAAAATTAAGAATAGGGAATGAAAAATCGTCTCTTTTGTCGTAAATTTTCGTATGGAGTTTTCCTTTAGAGATTGAAATGTCCAAATCCAGAAAATATGTCTGTTTGGTTTGCTTACCTAATTGTTTCAATATAACAGAACTACAAACAATTGTCATATAAGTGGGAGGTTTAATTAGCTATAAAACAAGGTTTAACTCACCATTTCTTCAGGAAATGCCTGTACCAAGTCAGAAAGATGACAGTTGTTTTTCACTTGATCCGTATATTGATAACGTTTGATTTTGTCAGTTTCAATTGACTTCCCCCTTTTTGAATATGCCTAAGAGGTTAGTTTTGTTATTCCTTTATTTTTTGTGCAATATTTAGCTTTATATATATGCATGTTCTATGGGCTGTTTGCTGTCGTTTGGTGTTCTTTTTTGGCCATGGTGTTGTTCTTATGGTTTCTCATTACAACCCTCTTTTTCTGTCGAATTAGGTATTTCATAAATGGTTCTAGTAAAACGCACATTTTAATGTTTCCTTTCCATGCGTTAGCTCTTTGTCAATTCAGGCGTTATAATTGAAACTTAATTACCAAATTTAAATACAAAAAGAGGCTGTCAGAGTGACAGCAAACCGGATTTTCCTGCAGAGGTCGAACCCTGAACAGTTGAGCAAGTATGGACACTACATTTAAGCTTAAAACAGCTCTGAATTTGGATTGTGATTGAATATTTGACACAGCATAGGTTTGTGACACAAAATGAATGTGGTCAAAGAACTGAAATATTTGAAATTGGACATTCAGCATTTCAAAGAACCCCATAAATTCAATTTTTGTTGAATCAAACAAAGTTTAATTTTGGACCCTGATTTGGACCAACTTGAAAACTGGGCCCAAAATCTTATATCTAAATACAGGTTTAGATTCAGCATTTGAAAGAACCCTATATATATATTTAATTTATGTTGAAATGAAACCACAGGTTAATTTTACCCATAATATTTTCTGTGCAAAGGAAATAACTCAAACTGGATAAATAGTTCTCTAAAATAAGATATGATGCAATTTTTCAAATTATAATCAATAATATAATAACAACAACCAGTGATGGTTAAGTTCTCTAAAATTAGATATGATTTAACACTCAAACATTGTTAGAATATGCATATCAAAGTACCAAAGAATTCATTTTTGATGAAATTAAACAAAAGTTTAATTTAGGACCCTTTGGACTTCAATATGGTATTATCTTATTAATAATGAAAAGAAATACAGGTTTAGATTAAGCATTTCAAAGAACCCTATAATTATATATTCAATTTATGTTGAAATCAAACACAGTTTATTTTGAACCCTGATTTGGACCAACTTGAAAACTGGGCCCAAAATCAGAAATCTAAATATATGTTTATTAATAGACAATATAAGCTTAGTTTTAAAAGGAGTTCACTTCATAAAAAAAATATATAGCATTCAGAATATTAGTTTTACAGAATAACAAACAAACTTGCCACAAAATTCTTCAAACAATTTACCAAAGAAATGAAGAAAAAATCCAAAATTTTATTTATCATTAATACAATGTCTTTTCAAAATCTATAAAACTTATCAGTAACAAGAAATAATTGTAACAGGATGCTGTCACGAAGTCTCCCAAACAAAGCTCCAATAATTCGTCATTCCATGGTCGCCTGACATTAGGCAAATTCCAGTACTAATTGGTTTGTGATATGCATAAGTGACGCCTATGGATTGACCCTGTATGTCATTCAAATCTTCTTGAAATGACGAACAGGTATATATATGGTTGTTTAGGGATGGAGATCTCGACCGTTTACAAGTTCTCAAAAGGGGTGTGATCCCCAGGGACTCGCCCTATATTTCATTTGATTTGTTTTATTGTCCCATACAAGAATATATATGGTTTAGGGTGGGGATCTCGACCGTTTACAAGTTCTCAAACAGAAGGGGTGGGGTAACCCCAGGAACTCGCCTTTTATTTCATTTGATTTGTTTTATTGTCCCATACAAGAATATATATGGTTTCGGGTGGGGATCTTGACCGTTTACAAGTTTTCAAAAGAAGGGGTGGGGTGACCCCTGGACTTCCCTATATTTCATTTGATTTGTTTTATTGTCCCATACAACAATATATATGGTTTAGGGTGGGGATCTCGACCGTTTACAAATTCTCAAACAGAAGGGGTGGGGTGACCCCAAGGACTCGCCTTTATTTCATTTGATTTGTTTTATTGTCCCATACAAGAATATATATGGTTTCAGGGTATGGATCATGACCGTTTAAAAGTTTTCAAAAGAAGGGGTGGGGTGAACCCGGGACTCCCCAATATTTCGTTTGATTTGTTTTAATGTCCCATACAAGAATATATATGGTTTAGGGTTGGGATCTCGACCGTTTACAAGATATAAGCACATTCTCAAATTGAAGGGGTGGGGTGAGAATATATATATATGGTTTAGGAGACTTAATTATCTACAAAATGTCTAATAATGAACAGCAAATTTCAAACTTCATTTATACAATCCTACTAGTAAATTTCAAACTTTATATATACAGTCCTACAGATCTTATCAGGAAACAAAAATTTTCAAATAAATCTGTCACTCCAATGATTATCATATGCTAAGATATTTTCCAGATCTAATTAATAATGAAAATCATACTTGCAAATATGAAGGGTTGAACAGAACTATGTTTTAACATAGTACTCTAACACTACATATATAATAATTAATAATGTAATT
>JAASAO010003218.1:0-10729 GCA_017311375.1 Mytilus coruscus
TTTACTAACTCAAACCCAATGCTTCAGAATTGTAGGAGAAGTGACTTCTCTTTTGAAACTTTTAGGAGAAGTTCTCTTTGCTCATGGCGCTACAATGTTTTGTTTTTACCATAATATAAAGAGCCATATGTATCCTATTTATTTAATTCTTTTTATATTGTTCAATTCATACCTGAGAATACAATTAAAGTAACAGTTATTTCAGTTTATGTCTTAAATAATCATTTATAGCTACTCAATTATATTTTGTTTCCACTTGTCAGAAACTTCCAACTATATACCTAGCACTAAAAGATCTTTTTATAGCAAAAAGAAAAGAAAGTATCATATATCAATTAAAATTCAACCAAAAACTATTCTGTTTAGCATGTTTATGAAATTCTTTGTTTCTCATTAAAAGATATATAAATTTAACAAAGTTAAGCAACTTTAATCAATAAATTGGAACAATGCATTTACATGGAAATATAAACATTTAACAAGGAGATCTAACCAAAAGTTTTTAAGTGTGTGGAATGCAAAATTTTACTTTTGGGATCTTTATCATGTTTATTCTTATGTCAGCTGTTCCATTGGTGCGTCTGTAGTTATTGTAAGAATAAGGATTTCGGTCATAGCTGATATGCTTCTGATGAATCTCACCTCCAATCCGTGGTTCGTATAAATATATAAATGGCGGACAAAGAAAATTTACGAATATAAACAATGTTTGACAAGCGATTTGGAAAGGAATATGACGCTTTTAATGCAATAAATGGATGAAACATTAACTTATGGCAATTTTGTCACGTTCTTATGAAGAAACAAACTTATTTTGCTGAAAATCAGAATGTTTTTGATATACACTCTAGAGTAACAATTACGGTAATACGAAGTGAAAGAAAATACTTCAACAATGTTGTTTCTTTGAAATAACATACGACATATTTGTAAAGGCATTACTTTCAAGGCTTTTCTAAAGAAATACATGAAATAAATTGTTTCTGTCTTTGAATTTCTGTTCTTATAAATGAAAATTGCTGTTATATTGACTTGGTAAAATGGAAAATTGCAATGACGAAAGCAACTGCAAGCGACTATTTAGAACACCAGGGCGACTAGATATTGCTTTTGACGACTGGGCAAAGCGAGTGACGAACCTTAAAGCGACTTTTTAGCCCCAGTTACCTGTGAGCCTCGGGTAGGAGTTGGCCCACTCTA
This sequence comes from Mytilus coruscus, assembly GCA_017311375.1. Classification (NCBI taxonomy): domain Eukaryota; kingdom Metazoa; phylum Mollusca; class Bivalvia; order Mytilida; family Mytilidae; genus Mytilus; species Mytilus coruscus. The sequence goes on from JAASAO010003218.1 coordinate 1,201, forward strand.
CAATATGACATCACACAAGAAAATGTTTGATGCAACAAAACATAAGGGATTGTTATATGACATCAATAGGTCAATTGCCCAGTATCCCAAATAGAAATAATATGCATAGTCCACTTAAATATGTATGGTTTTATAACTGAAGTGGATATATATTTAGGACGATCAACAGGTAAGCATGGTGAAGATTAAAACAAAGAACTTTTATCTGTGAAAACCATCATGGATTTGACAAGTAGCTTTCATCTTTGAAAAAATACACTTGGTTTAAATTGTAAAAGTTGCATCATCGGTGTGTCATTTAATAATTTAAACTGTTAATAAAGGCACCATACGTACTGGTTCATCAGGCTCAAAATAATCGTCGTCTGAAATATCCTCCTCCCCTTCAGGAGTATCGTGAAGCTCTAGATCAAAAACACCGGCCATGCTTCTACATTTGGATAAATCTGTATATGTCTGTCTTGTAAATTAGGATTGTTTTACATTCATTCAGACAACGACGTTAGGAACTAAGGCGAGGGATTCCTAATGACGTAGAAAATATCACATGGAACACTCTTCCGGTTGAAGGATATCCAATAAAATTTCGTTTAAACAATAACGGAAGTCATTTTCAAAAGAACAGTTAATTTCATTGGTCCAGCCTTTGTTCCATTTTTAGAAACGGTGCGATACCAGCTCTGTAGTGATAATTTCTTCTTTTAACAGATTGAAGGAACTAGAACTAATATGAACGAATAATTCACGTAGAATCTTAATACCATGAACCCCATAAAATGGCATTTTTAAGCAATAAATATTCTGGTTGTTTTTTCTGTCAAAAACTTTTCATTTATTGAGTTTGGCCCAAAGAACTATAAAGCGCACCTGCAGGGACCAAATTAGATAATTCCTGTTTAGAAACCTCCCAAATAGTGATCGGAATAGATCAAAACTATCTGAAGATAACGATATTATACAATTATTGACTTTTGATGAGGTTGATACAATGATTTTTCAACCCCAGAGATATGATATTCACCGAGGCCAACGGTCGAGGGTGACTGTCATATCTCTGGGGTTGATAAAGTTAACCTTGATATCGGTATTGTGTCGAAGTTTAACACATGGTTTTCATTGCCTTTATGGTTTATTCCTTTTAATGAATTTGTCAGTTTTACTTTAACTGATCGTAAATTTTCTAATTATGAATTTAAAAAAAATAAACTCTCGGTAGATGGCACAGGCACTTGTCTCAGAATATTTCTCCCTATATACCCTAATATAAGTGTTATGTTAAGGTATGTAGAAAATAAACTGTTATCTGACACAGAGATATGTCTCACCTTTTGTAATTTTGATTATCATCTGTTGAAATTAAAATAGCAATACTTTAACATGTTACATAAGTTTTGCAAATATGCAAAGTCAATGAACCATGACTGAAGTACATGGCTAAACAATCTCAATGTAAATGAGATGTGCCAATGCTAATACAACTGCATACCAAATAACATTGACTTATTATAAGTCGTTCCTTTAAACAAACCTGAACACAAACATTAACTTGTAAATATGTAAAAGCTTCAAAGTCAATGAACTATGAAGAGGGTTTGGGGCTTTATAATCTCAAAGGAAACGATACTTGCAAATGCCAATAAATTTGCATACCAAATATCATTGACTTAACATTAGCAGTTCATCTGAAACTGATCTAATCACAAACTAATACATGTAAACTCGGCAAAAGTTTCAAAGTTGATAGACCATGACTGAGGGGCAGGGCCAAATATTCTCCATGGAAATGAGATGTGCTAATGCTTATACAACTGAATACCAATATACATTGGCCTACCACTAATGGTTCCCCTTGAACTGACCTAATCACAAACTAATACATGCTAACTAAGCAAAATTTTCAAAGTCAATAGACCATGACTAAGGGGGCGGAGCAAAATAATCTCCATGGAAATGAAATATGCCAACGCTTTGCAACTGCATACCAAATATCATTGACCTACCACTAGTGGTTCACCATAAACTAGACCTAATCACAAACCAATACATTGTTGACGCCGTCGCCGCCGCCGAAATCAGCATACCTATATGTCTCGCTTTTTGACTCTGTCAAGGCGAGACAAAAAATTCGAGACAAGTGCCTGTGGTAGGTGGTACTTTGATGAACCTTCCACAAAACTCTATCTAGCACTCAAGGATACGCAGATGTACAAATTTCCTTAATACGTTACTTCAAATTAATTATACGCAGATGTACAATTTTCTAATACGTTATTTCATATTTAATGAAATAACGTATTAAGAGAAATTAGTACATCTGCGCATCCTGAGTGTTAGATAGAGTTTTGTGGATATCATGGCTTACTCTTTTTATTACACATACCGTCCGTGTTGGCAAGCGATCCAATATATAGTTACTTCTTTTTCTTTCATTTGATAAATAATCCTAATTGTTTGTATTGATGACGAAAAGGGATTTGACCACAGATAATTAAGCCTGCATTCATGCATTTGCTCAAGTTCCAATGTGTTTTAAAATACTCTTGTAAAGTAATAAATAATCATTGCTTTACATCATATTTCACCCTATTTTTCATCTTCAATCAATGTTTTATATACCATATCCAGTGCGGTCCCAGGATTTAAAAGGGAACCACAAATTTATTAGGAGTGGGCATACAAAGTCAATATGCACGAGGCATCAAAGTTTTTCTTTGCTTGTAAGTTTTAATGAACAATCTGCAAGCTGTATGGAGATTCGGACAATATACCATCCGCACCAAACTCAAACTTTACAGCAGCTGTGTCTTGCCCGTACTTTCAACAGTTTAAGATAACTAGATCGTTAATTTATGCATGTATCACTTAAATCTATTTTTTTATAAGTGCGTTGCAGTGACTTTGATAATCCAGCATTCATTTACTCAAGCGGACCCATTCCATATAGCCCCATACTAAATTAACCATAAACTAACCTTACCCATACCGAACCATTGCACTGCAACCTAAAAAAACCTTAACCATAAACAGAACTATAGACTACTTAAGAAGTACAGGTCCTGAGGGCATCGGAACAGTAAATGAAGGTTAAAAATCAATTGAACATGTTTAAAATAGAACAAAATTTTTTATTGAATCAGGTTAATTACTAAGCATGCCAACGACTCCTTTTCCCACTTCCAGTTTGATACTGAACATTCAACCTCAACTTTCATTTATACGTCTATAGTTTCTTATGACTTTTTTTTCAAACAAAACCAATTGTATCCGTGGCCTGCATTGATAGTAAAATAAATATCCGATAAAAAAACGTTGCAAGCAAACGATATGGACATACGAAGTCTTATATTTTAGGACTATACCGCAATATGAATGCAGTATTAGTATCAGCTTTGTAAAACGTAAAACGGTATTAGAACTGCGACACCCATGTTTAGACTTTAATATGACCAGATACGACTGGAACATGGCTTGACCTCCCCTTTTTTTATGGGATTTCAATCTACAATGTATTTAAGGTTTCTTTATTCACTATTTCACTCACCCTAATATTTGTTAAATCAATTTAATTCTATTCTCCTCAGTATTATAGCTGTAGTGACAGCAGTATAATTGTTTTCTTCAAGTTCTGTTTATAACATCATGTGACCGTAAACATGTACGGAATCGGTAATTCGTCTTTTTATAAGAGAGGGGAAAGCTCCTTAATGGTAGAAGTGATTTTTTTACTACAGTTTTGATACTAAATTATTTGATTAAAAATGTTTCAGAAGGAAAGTATCAAAATTTACTGAAGGTGTCCCAAAACGGCGCGAGTGTCGGCGCCTTTAACTAGTAGGCTATACGTTTGGGTCAACCATAGGAAACGCAAAACCACCTTTGATTGACCATTACAGTTGATAATTAAAAATATTCATTGTCTTTAGGCTCAATTATTTTGAAACTATGTCGGTTTTACTGAATGAAAAAAAACACGTGTTGACACTTTCACTTACATATAAGCTGCACTGTTAATACCGATGATGTAGCAGAATCTGACATCAACAGAAGACTATATAAGGCTAGGCCAGATTTTAACAATCTGCAAGCTGTATGGCGATCTTGGCAATATACCATCCACCCCAAACTCAAACTTAACAGCAGCTTTGTCGTGCCTGTACTTTTGTACGGATCAGATTGTTGGAGGATGACAGATCACGACCAAAAACACATTGTCTTTACACCAATAGACTGAGAAGGATTTTGCGAATCTTTTGGCCACAGAAAATCTCAAACCAAAACCTTCTCACCATATACCAACAAGAAGATATTGTCACTATCATAACCAAAAGACACTGGAATGGATTGTGGCAATGTCCTACGAAAAGAGAGAGATACCAAAAAGACAGCATTGCACTAGACCACAGTAGGTAAAAAAAAATTGAGGAAGACCTAGATGAAATGAGGGCAAATAGACAGAACTTAGTCAACATCAACAGACATGGGGCACTCTACAGAAATTACTGCCAACGACCGACAGAAGTGAAAGATCTTCGTTGCTGCCCTTAACGCCAATTGGCGTCCATGACAGTATTAAAGTAAAGTATTAAGTAAGAAAGAACACGCTGTTATTCTTAAATTGCAGAGATTTAAGTTTTTGTTCCATATGCTTGAACTATGCTGTGTGCAATCTTATATATACGTTTCGCGCTGGCGTGGCGTGGCGTAAATCAATTGCAATAACCAATCAATCAATCACATATAATATATAACATATGTATATTATTTTGCGCCTGTCCAAAGTCAGGAGCCTCTGGCCTTTGTTAGTCTTGTATGCTTTTTAATTTTAGTTCATTTATATGTTTTGAGTTTAGTGTGACGTCCATTTTCACTGAACTAGTACACATTTTTGTTTAGGGCCAGCTGAAGCTCGCCTCCGGGTGCGGGATTTTCTCGCTGTGTTGAAGACCCATTGGTGGCCTTCAGCTGTTTTCTGCTCTTTGGTCGGGTTGCTGTCTCTTTGACACATTCCCCATTTCCGTTCTCAATTTTATTATAGTCAAATTCGTTTATTTTGATTTAAAGTTAATAAATATTTTTGGGATAAAACAAAATTTTAATATTCTACATCTGTTAGTGTTAATTAGTATAAGTAAGAGTTTAAAACATGATTATCGATGTTAAAGTCATACATATTAAACACAGTTTATTTTGTAGTTTGTATTATAAATATATGTTTTCTTCATTTCCTTTACCAACCATATGCGGTTGAAGATCTGTATAAACAATCTGTACCCTAAAACAAAGAAATATTTTTCTTTATATGTTCATCAGAATTATTCGCTTCAGAATTCATTAATTCAACAATAATAAACGTTGTAAAAAGTCACAATTTCAGTGTTTAAAAATGGATTGCGAACGATTTTTTCACATGCCTGCTTGGTTGGTCTTGTTATGCCTGGGCAACTCTAGTAAATTGTTCGTCTTGAATATTCATTCCATTGTACTTTTAACAAGCTACATTCAATCAACTTCTAGTAGATTGATGTATTAATACTGAAACAACAAATATTGTTCTGATGAAAACCTGCAGACTGCAGTCTTTACACAATGAAGATGATTCGGGTGTCTAAAATTGTAATGACTATATAAGACTTAGTATCCGTAAAGATTTTTCTGAAATCAGCAAATTAAATATATATAATATATTTGCATAAATTTTAATATATATTAATAGATAGTTAATCATATTTATTAAACTTATTGCTAGTTGTGTTTACTTGTATACAAACTTAATAGATTATGTATTCAGATAAAATATATATTTAAACCGGGAGGCAACTTGCTTACAAGAATTTAACCGACCTTAAACCCAGTCGACCTACCTTACAGACCCTACTTACTGCATTAACTCTTGATTTGTTTTCGTCCTTATTATGCATGAACTTTATTTGCCATTTAACGTTACGTAAGCAGAAATCAATCATACATATTTTGATCATACTTTCCATGGGATTAAAATTTTGAAAACGCCTCCTTTCCCAGTTCGCAGGGCCTTGAGTACAGGACTTAGATATATATTTTTTTCATTGTTTGCATTTAATATTCAATTTAAAAACAACATTTTTAGTATGGATAGTAATATAAGGCATTATATCAGAGTTGATGCGTTCAGGTTAAAGGGCCATTAGCTGTCAAATTCATGTTCACCGATTTGACTTAAATTCTCATATTTGATTTATAACATACTTAAACGTATATCCAAATAACAATAAGTCTGAAATAAACAAATAACAATGCACAGACTCGATAATATATATCAGCATTTCGTGTGTATTATAGTCTAGACGCCATCTAATTAACCATCAAGATGATCTCCGAAGACTGCCGACGGTCACATAACTAAATATAATCATAAACATAAATATAAATAGATAGCGATCTCGAGCTCGTGCAATTGGATTTTTCTAAGTCTGTTTGATTTCATGTTATAGGTTAAAAAAAATAAGTTAATCATCGTCGTTTTTACCTGTATAAGAATGATTGACATTTTATTCCTTTTAATAGGTGAACACGACTAATGCATGCGTAACCAATCTCTAGCTAATGGGTTCAATTGAAGGTCACATGAATAAGGATTCATGAAGTCGAATTATTCACTTGCAAGTGAATAATTCATCAGCGATGTTTCTTAGCTTATTTTGATAAAATTGAACTAAACTGGCTGCTAAATGCGAATTATTATTTCACTATTTCACTTTCATTAATGATTGTATAAAAAAATATTTTAATTTTTTTTTATATCTCGTAGCTAATGCCTCTTTAAGTTTGTGGTATAAAGTAAACAAAATTGAATGTTCAGTGCAAAGTAATTAATGAAAAAATCTAAATCCTGAACCCCATCGCCTGTGGGCAGGATAGCATTCTCAAATTCTATAAAACTAAAATAAAGCAGCCTATGCTGTAATTGAAGTCATACTTGTTTCCAGGTAGTTTGATTTCTTCCTTTACAAAGGTAACAATTTTGTCGGTATATCCTGGATTGTCTTTCTCGTTAAATCTCGCGATGGATATGATTGAGATCAGCAAGAACGGCGATTCGTCTCCAGCGTTACAAACTAAAGCATCACAGGTGATTACTACTGTTATCTTCTGAAAGAGAAGATTTACAAACTAAAGCATCACAGGTGATTACTACTGTTATCTTCTGTAAGAAAAGATTTACAAATTAAAGCATCACAGCTGATTACTACTGTTATCTTCTGAAAGAGAAGATTTACAAACTAAAGCATCACAGCTGATTACTACTGGTATCTTCTGATAGAGAAGATTTACAAATTAAAGCATCACAGCTGATTACTACTGTTATCTTCTGTAAGAGAAGATTTACAAACTAAAGCATCACAGTTGATTACTACTGGTATCTTCTGTAAGAGAAGATTTACAAACTAAAGCATCACAGCTGATTACTACTGGTATCTTCTGTAAAAGAGGGACGAAAGATACCAGAGGGACAGTCAAACTCATAGATTGAAAATAAACTGACAACGCCATGGCTAAAAAAAAAGACAAACAGACAAATAATAGTATAGATGACACAACTTTGAAAACTAAAGACTACAACACGAACCCCACCAAAAACTTGGGGTGATCTCAGGTGCTCCGGAAGGGTAAGCAGATCCTGCTCCACATGTGGCACCCGTCGTGTTGCTTATGTTATTACAAATCCGGTAAATAGTCTAATTCGGTAGGTCACATTCGTGAAAAGGGAAGGGTATTGTAGTTACGACATAAGGAACATATCCGATATCATCTGTGAAACGGTTATTCCATAACGGTCAACCAACTCGTGATGGCGTCCGTAAAATTTACGATGGGATAATTTCAACTTCACCATTTGGAACTCTTGGTTTAATAGCTTCCTTGTGAGCAGCAATCCTCTATCAAGGAAATCATGATAGGAAATACAAGCCCGGAAATATCGTATCAATTGGGAGATATATACTCCGTATGCAGGCGCTGCTAAAATGTTGCTACATAGAAATGGAAAGTTCACAATTGGGAAGCTGAAATCATCTCTTTTGTCGTAAAGTTTTGTTTTCAATCGACCCTCATTGTCAATTTCTAGATGTAAGTCAAGATATGAGGCAGACTTATCTGTATCTGTAGTATCCTTTATCTCTAGTTCGATGGGATAGATTCGTTCAACATAGTCACCAAATTTTGTATTATTTAGTGAGAGAACATCATCTATATAGCGGAACGTAAAGTTAAAGGATATTGCTAACTTCTTAGCTTTCTCCCTAAGAAGTTCCTGTATGAAGTCAGCCTCATAATAATAAAGAAACAAGTCGACAAGAAGAGGGGCACAATTGGTTCCAATTGGAATTCCGACAGTCTGTTGAAAAACACGTCCTCCAAACGTAACAAATATGTTGTCAATCGAGAAATCAAGCATCTTGATAATGTCAGTTTCAGAGAATTTTTTGTTTGAATTAGAGTGATTCTTTACAAAGTAGGATTTATCCCTCCCCAAGACAAGATACTTGTATCTACGTTCACCATTCTTTTTAATGAAACAAAGTAATACCAACTCTTTCAATTTGTCTTTTAGTTTGGAATGGGGAATACTTGTGTAAAGTGTAGAAAAGTCAAATGTTTTAATACTATTGCAAGATGAGAGAGTCTTAGATTGTATGTACTCTAAAAGATCTTTGGAATTTTTAGTATCCACATCTGATTCACGCAACCTCTAGAATAGGCAGTTTCACAATAACTTTGGAGCCCGACTTTGATTGCTGATAAAATAGATGTTTATAATTTAGAAAGACGTTTCTGTAAGAGAAGATTTACAAACTAAAGCCTCACAAGTGATTACTACTGTTATCTTCTGTAAGAGAGGATTTACAAACTAAAGCATCACTGCTGATAACTACTGTTATCTTCTGTAAGAGAAGATTTACAAACTAAAGCATCACTGCTGATTACTACTGGTATCTTCTGTAACAGAAAATTTACAAACTAAAGCATCACAGCTGATTACTATTGTTATCTTCTGATAGAGAAGATTTACAAACTAAAGCATCACAGCTGATTACTACTGTTATTTTCTGCAAGAGAAAATTTACAAACTAAAGCATCACTGCTGATTACTACTGGTATCTTCTGTAAGAGAAGATTTACAAACTAAAGCATCACAGGTGATTACTACTGTTATCTTCTGTAAGAGAGGATTTACAAACTAAAGCATAACAGCTGATTACTACTGGTATCTTCTGTAAGAGAGGATTTACAAACTAAAGCATCACAACTGATTACTACTGTTATCTTCTGAAAGAGAAGATTTACAAACTAAAGCATAACAGCTGATTACTACTGTTATCTTCTGAAAGAGAAGATTTACAAACTAAAGCATCACAGCTGATTATTACTGTTATTTTTCTGTAAGAGAAGATTTAAAACTAAACCATCACAGCTGATTACTACTGTTATCTCCTGAAAGAGAAATTTACATGACATTATTGTAAAGATAAGGGTTAAATGGAAGATGCAT
>JAASAO010000217.1:0-24857 GCA_017311375.1 Mytilus coruscus
TCAAACCTGTTCAACTCCGCCACATTCTTTATGTGCCTGTCCGAAGTCAGGAGCCTGTAGTTCAGTGATTGTTGTTGGTTTTTGTGTGTCATATTTGTTTTTCTTAAATTGATTTGTTATAAATTAGGCCGTTAGTTTTCTCAATTGAATTTTTTTATATTTTTTCATGTCTGGCTTTTTATAGCCGACTATACTAAGGTTATGGACTTTTCTCATTGTTGAGGGCTGAATGGTTGCCTATAATTGCTTACATCCACTTCATTTGAACTTTGGTGAGGAGTTGTCTCATAGGCAATCATAGTACTGTAAACCGGGAAATTTTCGCTGTTTTTTTTCGCTATTTACCAACAAAATCTAGATTTGCGCTGTTTTGAATTTGCGATGTCCCAGTTGGTGTCCTATATAAGTTTTTTCCATAAATGATTTGGAAACTGTACAGTGTTAATAAATGTATTTAAATCAAGTGATAAAACTAATCAAAATTCCTTTTTGTCAGTTCACATTTAAAACTATTAGTCATGTTGGCTTGTAAAAACACAATCACAATAAACAAAGAGGAATGACCTAATTAAGAGTGAATTAAATGCTGACAGAATTACTGCTTATTAGTTAATATTTTAATCTGATTGATCTGTGCAGCAGATACAATGGGTAATCATTTGAAAACTGATTGACAGGTGTCATTTACATAACTGTAACAATGATAGTTGTTTATTTAGCAATATCCGTAATGTCCACTTGGATTAATTAGGACTATCATGAGATAAAGTTTTGATATCTAACACTGACTTTCCTTTAGAAATAAAGTTATGTGTTGCATTATAGATCTGTTGTCTGTAAAACAGATGTTTTAAATTAGCCATCTACATATCTTATTGACATACATTCATGTAGGGCAGGGGCGGATAAAGGATTTTGGAAAGGGGCGTAGTAGTTAATTTTTTGACCTTTTTGGCTAAAAACATAAAATAAGTATAAAATACATTTTATAGTTTAAGTGTAGGGTTGGACATTTTGGTGCCGTATTCTCTCCATCAATTGTCTATTATGAAATGATTGGATGGATCCAAAGCTATGTACTAATTAATATATTTGATGTGGGATTTGTCAGTAAAAATGGACATGGAAAATTCTCTTTGTTGTATGGTTAGTTAGCATAACCTCACAGATTTCTTGTTGTAAACAAGATATCTGCTATTCAATGAAATTTACAATACGACCGACACGAAGAAAGACAAACAAGCAATTTTCATCCAAATGTTTGGTTGAAATGTTTCACCCAATAAGGAAGTGAGGGTTCCAAATCAACCAAAGGCTACGAATGAGTCGGAAATGACAATGAAGTTGTGAATGACGGTCGACACATGGAGATATATAGGCCACACCAAGCAGGCAGGTTGCAGTCGGGCCTTGAAAAAGTATTCAGTATATCAGTTTGGCGAAACAGACATTCCAGTCAGATATTGGATTCACCTCCAAAAAAATTACGCCCGTTTTTATTCATCCGTTCATTTAATGCTACATAAATCTGTTGAAAATATTTTTTCTAATAGCAAAAGTGGACAAGATAATTGTTTTCAATCCAGATACGGCCAGAATTTTTGTTTAAGGCAAAATCAGGGTCAGAATTTTTCTCTAAAATATCTCAGACTGCCCCCTCAAATCAAATGGTCCGTACCTTAGACTTTAAATCTATATCTATAGCTTACTGACTGGGGATCACTATTCAGCAATGTTATTACTAGGCTGGGCGTGTGGGGTTAAACATGTTTTCGTAGGTAAATAATATTGCTGTGGAACTTTTTTTCATGAGAGTGTAATAGAGTATTACTTTCTGTTGGGTGGAATTGTTAAATAGAAGTCAATACGTTCTTGCTCAATACTTTGTCGCTTTGAAGGCGTCATGCTTGTCATCCTCAGCCTAAGCAATGTGTTACTGTAATTTGAATTTCAAAATGACTGAGTGACGTTTTTTCGACAAACTGGTCAACTCCACGTAGAGAATCACATGACTTTGACATAATCGATAATATATTACAGTAAATCGACGAAAAATATCTTTATAAGTAAAGAATTGTCACATAAAATTGAATACACGTGAAATGGCAAAGTTCACGAAGTCTAGTCTGATTAATCATTTTACAAAAAAAAAAAAAAAAGTGCAAGCAAAGGGGCGTCGCCTCTCGCCCCCTCTGGATCCGCCACTGCATGGTCTTCATATTCGTGTTCGGATTTCTGTCATCAGACCCGTCATCATATCTAGCAATCATCAACAACTAATAAGGTTCATGGGAAAAAAGGTTTAAACATTTTTTTAAATAAAACTAACAACAATTAAGTTTTTATTTCACTCAAATGCATGAAGTCCAATATTGTTCTTTCTTGACACACAATCTGTAACATTCTTGTAGCAAATCTTTGCCTCTTTATTTTTTGGTCTAGAATTTTATGCTGTCACTTTCTGAAACCTGTTATTAAGCAAAACTTGACGTTTAAACATGTAATTATCTGTTTCTAATGAAAGACTCTTAACAATGACAGACAGATGGACAGAAGTAATGATACTGTATAGGTTTTTTTTTTCGCGGGTGTAAAATTTCGCGATTTAGGGGCAACAAATACGAAAAATTTTGGCGGTTTTTATTTTGGCGGATTCTAAATTTCCAATTAAATATTTTGGTGGATACTGAATTGGTTGCTATTAAAATGTTGTAAAAGTGACAGGCAGAAAACAGTTAAACATATCTTTGCTGAATGATGTCTTATTTATTGAATATATTCAGATACAGTTCTTCAATAAGATACCGGTAGCATAGATAATTGTCACAGGTGAACAAACTTCTTGTAAAGTTTACAGTTGATTAGTTACGAAATTGGCTGGACCTTTGATGTACTAATTAGGCTATAAAATTATCTTGAGTGACTTACAACTTTTACATAATTTGACACTAATAAAGTAGGGTAAAATACCTAACTGAGTACCTTACACTCTTATATTATTTGACACTAAATAAAAAGGGTATGCATATACATTGTTGAATTAGCACCCATGACCTCTTTTAATAAAATACTTGTATGTTCAGTGCCCTTTGGCATTAATGTTAACACATACCGTTATTGACCTGCCGACCGGATAAAAATATACCATTCACAAAACGATGTATAGCTATTAGAATGTACCGAACAAATGCATAAACTTTCGCAGAATTTATTTCCACGATTTTCTTTATCCGCCAAAATAAGCGAAAATAAACACCCCACAAAAATAACCTGCTATACAGTAAAAGCTAAATTATGACTTAAATGGTATGGTGAGCTAACTAGAGGTTCCCATGAGTCTATCTTCCACCTGGTTTTGATTAATCAATTTGACTATATAAGAGAAATGTTTCACAAGAATAAACACAAAGTTAAATAAACTTTAAAGATTAAAGAACCTTTGTTACATGTAGCATGCTCACATACCCCACGCCCCCACATTGTCACAGGAGAAACAAAATCTCACCAGATTCGTAAGTTCAAAGACTCATAACTCTACAAAAGAGTTCAAAGGGGCATAATTCCTAGAAAAAAAATTGAATCATAATTTCCTGTCGATATGCACATCGACATAGTATGTCCTTATTATCTACAAAGTTTCATGAAATTCTGTTGTGTGGTTTTAGAGAAGTTGCGATGACAAAATATATTTTGGCCAAAATTCTAAGTTATAGGGCATAACTCCTAGAAAAAAAATTGAATCATAATTTCCTGTCGATATGCACATCTACATAGTATGTCCTTATTATCTACAAAGTTTCATGAAATTCTGTTGTGTGGTTTCAGAGGAGTTGCAATGACAAAGTATATTTTGGCCAAAATTCTAAGTTATAGGGGCATAACTCCTAGAAAAAATTGAATCATAATTTCCTGTAGATATGCACATCTACATAGTATGTCCTTATTATCTACAAAGTTTCATGAAATTCTGTTGTGTGGTTTCAGAGGAGTTGCGATGACAAAGTATATTTTGGCCAAAATTCTAAGTTATAGGGGCATAACTCCTAGAAAAAATTGAATCATAATTTCCTGTAGATATGCACATCTACATAGTATGTCCTTATTATCTACAAAGTTTCATGAAATTCTGTTTTGTGGTTTCAGAGGAGTTGCGATGACAAAGTATATTTTGGCCAAAATTCTTAGTTAAAGGGGCATAACTCCTAGAAAAATAATTGAATCGAAATTTCCTGTCGATATGCACATCTACATAGCATATCCTAATTATCTACAAAGTTTCATGAAATTCTGTTGTACGGTTTCAGAGGAGTTGCGATGACAAGAATAGGACTGACGGACGGACGGACGGACGGACGGACAGACGGATGGGTGAAAAACATTATACCCTTCGCAACTTCATTGACATGGGGTATAAAATGCATCAAACCATTTCATCAATATTTTTTTTACATTAGGCTTATACATTATAAGACCATTGTTTTTCTCCAATTTCTAATGTTCTATTCAAAGTAACAGAGGAGACCTAGTTCATTGGCAGTTTTGATAATCTACCAGGACTAAACATTTAATATTCCTATTGTTGAACAGGAATTCATCCTTGTTTAGACCATGTGTTCATTAAGTTGTTCATCAGTGTTTGTAAGTCTACCAACATGTATTACTGGTTTAACCCCATCACTTTTGTTAATTTCCTGTTACTCTTTTCATGTTTTATTTTTAAGAATTGAGTAGTCAGATAGAACAGATATCCTTTAAATGAGAGCACAGTAAGAAGTTTGTATATCAAGAGTATGGCTTCACCATAATACCTGGAGTCTCATACATTTATTCAAAAAGAGTGAAGTCTTTCAATACAATCTGTACTTACACAATTCACCACAAGATCATAGTTGTCATGATCCTGTATGCAGATCTCAGGGGATAAAAACGGATCTTCCATACCAAAGAAAAACTTCCTGTCATAAAAGTAATCCGTTGCTGTCCTTTATAAAGAATTAAAAAACAGTTAAAAAAAAAAATCACATATTATTAAGAATACTGAGAACAAATTACATATGACACTTAGGCACAATGCATAATAAAGTTGATATATCTTGGGAAAAGTAGCACCAATCGTGAGTAAAAATAAAAGACTATTTGAAATACCTTGTTTTACTTTATCTTACACTGTATTTTAGTTTCAACAAGGCTTCATAAAACAACATATTACATGTCTACAAACCATGATTCTACCAAAGTCATTAAATTACCTGGTCATGTTGATCATTACAAAACAACCTGCATAAACCTACTGCCACTTATGAGATTTTATTTGACTACTTTATTTTCTTCCAGCTGACTCTCATTAAAAATATTTATGTTTAGGACTGAGTCCTGTAAAATTGCTACATGTTTTTTTATATATTAAATTTGTCCTGTTTATCCCTCATGCAATATCTTAATAAAATAAAGAGAAAACATCTAATTAACTCAGGTACAAATATATGTATATCTATAAGACTCACATTTGTCTTAAATAGTTCCACTTCCATTCCTTATCTTCATACCAATCAAGAAATTTTAACTTATCAGTTTTACATGGAGGTTCAAGATTAAGCTTCTGCATTTCAAACAGAATCTGAAAGTTATATATGAATGATTAATGTATACAGTATGTGCTGTAATGATTTCAATCTGATTATCACCTAAGATACCATTGTTTGAAAAATATTTATGTTTTATTATTTTTGCCCATCATGCCCATGGTGTTGTTCTTTTTTTAATTGGACTTTTGTTTTTTTGATTTTCCCCTTGATATCTTCTCTCTCTCTTTATTATTTTCAAATGTTCCTGTCTTCAATCAACTTTTCAAAATTTTGTTACCCTTTTGGTTTTTTTTTTCTTGATAATGAGTTAAAACTGTTTGCCAACCCCTAAAATTCTCAATACATTTGTAATATATATAAGTTTCAGTGGAGAAGATTTTTGTAAAATTTGATGAAGATGACAGACGCCAAGTGATGGAAAAAGCTCTCACTAGCTCTTTGTGGCCAGGTGAGCTAAAAAGGATGGATTATTGAAATGTTTCAGACTTATTCTGGACAAAAATATGATGATAAGATAGTAAAGTTATTTTTTCTTCTAGACTGACACAATGAGCAGAATTTTAATCATGTTATCTGACAGAAGGTACTCTACCTAAGATCCATGTAGACATATTATTGCAACTCTATTAAAGTCACAATGTCTTTTTTCTTACATCAAATGTGGCAGATTACAACTCTACAATGCTCTAGGCAACAAAGTCTTTGCTCTTACTACCAAATGTTGGGAATTAATTGTAGAAGCAGTCATTAGAAACTTTTAAATCTTTGGTCCGGAATCTGTGGTAATTATTAAAACATAGTATAAGTAATTTTAGTAAGCTAATCACTGCATTACATACTTCATCCATGTTTTCCACTTCATCTAAATCATATGTAAGAACTTCTCCCCAAATTCTGAAATAAAATGGATACAATTCCATGAAGACTTTAAATAAAAGCAACCGAATAGATAAAATGTCCTTTAATGATTTGGTATAAATGTCAATTTTTTTGAAAGCATCTGCTAAATTTATTCACAACTTTTCTAGACTTTGGTAATTCAGAGCTTGACATATTGTGTAGACAATTGTTTACTGTTGTCTTTTCAGATAAATCTAAACATAAACTGTTGACACAGAGATATGTCTCGCCTATTTGTAATTTTGATAATGCAAATGTTGAAATTAAAATAGCAATACTTTAACATGTAAATTATGCAAATATGCAAAGTCAATGAACCATGACTGAAGGTACATGGCTAAACAATCTGCATGGAAATAAGATGTGTCAATGCTAATACAAATGCATACCAAATACCATTGACTTATCATAAGTCGTTCCCTTTAAACAAACCTAAACACATACATTAACTTGTAAACTATGTAAAAGTTTCAAAGTCAATGAACCATGATGAGGGGGTGGGGCTATATAATCTCCATAGAAATGAGACTTGCAAATGCCAATAAATTTGCATACCAAATATCACTGACTTAACATAAGTGGTTCTTCTTAAACTAATCTAATCACAAACTAATACATGTGAACTAAGCAAAAGTTTCAAAGTCAATAGACCATGACTGCGGGGGCGGGGCCAAATATTCTCCATGGAAATGAGATGTGCTAATACTCATACAACTGCATACCAATTAACACTGACCTACCACTAATGGTTCCCCTTGAACTGACCTAATCACAAACTAATACATGTAAGCTAAGCAAAAGTTTCAAAGTCAATAGACCATGACTGAGGGGGCGGAGTCAAATAATCTCCATGGAAATGAGATATGTCAACGTTTATACAACTGCATACCAAATATCATTGACCTACCACTAGTGGTTCCCCATAAACTGACCTAATCACAAACTAGTACATGTTAACTAAGCAAAAGTTTCAAAGTCAATAGACCATGACTGAGGGGGCAGAGCCAAATAATCTTCAAGGAAATGAGATATGCCAATGCTTATACAACTCCATACCAAATATCATTGACCTACCACTACTCTAGTGGTTCCCCATAAACTGACCTAATCACAAACTAATACAGGGATCCGACGCCGGAAACAGCATACCTATGTCTCGCTTTTTGACTCCATCAAGGCTAGACAATGACTGAACTGATTATCAGTTTTCGTATTATTTTTCCAGAAAATAAAGGTGGCCATATGCAATTATGACAATGATCTTTAAATAAGTCTACCTTTTTAAAGATCATTGTCATACTATAAGAGATATTATAGAAGGCTTCAATATCTTTTATTCTGCAAACTTTTACCTCAACATCATTAAGGTGCACAGAAAATGAAGAAATTTATCTCAAAAATTATCCATCAACATATATTAAAGGAAATGGTTTGTAACTACAATGGCATCCAAGCTTACATTACATTCAATATGTAAAGTTCAATTATATTGATTTCAAGGTGTCTGACAGAATTTATTTAGCTTCATGTACCTCTTCAAGTGGTTTTCTAATGATATGTAATATTCCAATAAAATTTGTCTAGTAGTTAAGAAAGTGTTGTACTTGGGCAATTCAACAATAGGATGGATAGGGTGACTTTCAACTCACCTGTTTCAACAGGTATAATAAACTTGTCATCTCAGTTCACAATAAATGTCCTTATCATGTGATTAATTTAACATTTCAGGTCATCTATTATAAGATTTGCTACTGACACTCTACAGATACATAGAGGGTCAGTCCCAAACTGTATAACAGATTTATAGTCCCCTATATGAAATCTACACGTACTGACCACCTATGGATGCATAGGGGGTACCATATGAAGGCATTAAACCAATCACATCGTCACTAATTTACCAGAGGTTCGATAAAAACATGTTTGAATCATTTCCAAAGTACACAGTGATTTATGATTTACAGAGGTATTTTTACAACAATAAAATGATTAAATGACTGTTGATGATAACTTACTTGAACCTTGGAAGTACTTTTGTTTTATAAGTATCTTCTATAGTCTGAAGGTATTGGTCCGTCAATAATGGACTATCCTTCTCAATTGGCTGAAATACATACCATATATTCATTTTAACATTAACAAAATAAGACGTATAAATAAAAGAAGAATGTGTGTGAAGATACAAATGCCTCCGCTCAAGCTTTGCAATTTTTGATGTTAAAAAGGGGCAAAATTCTATAACAGTAAAAGACTCATTGCCCAAATTCGATCTCTGTCTGTGTGTTGTGGTTCTTAGAATTGTGTATGAGTTTAATAGAATTTGGATGAGGCAACCTTAAAGTGAAGCGTGGAAACTGAAAAATATTGCAATTTTTTAAGGTATAAAGGGGCATAATATTAGAACAGTAAGTGACTCACTGCCCAAATTCGAACTTCATATGCAAGTTTCGGTTCTTAGCATTGTGTATGAGTTCAATTAAATTTGCACGAGGCAAACTTAACTTAAGAGTGCAGAATCGAAAATGGGACGGAGGGAAAGACAGACAGTCAAGGGTAACACTAGCCTAGCAGCTGGGGCATTTAAAAACATACAGCTAACCAATATTGAAAATTCCTAGGCCTAGCTATCAGCGCAACTAGACTAATGAGAACCTACTGAACAATGGTATTCACTTCTATAATATGAATATCTGCACTCATAAAATAAGTTGTCCCAAGAGTGGCTTGCTTGCAACCAGTTAAATTTAACAATAAATTCCATAACTTACAAAAATCATTAAATCAAGATGACAGTATAGGTCAACTACACATGATAAGTTCTTGTTAATATGAAAGCTGTTGGATGAAAGGTGTCAGAGTCATTATATTATATTATAATAATGTGGTAAAAATAGTCAAAATCCAATAACTCTGACCAAATTATCAAATCAAAATGGAACATGTATAAAAACTATGTGCTAACAAGTGGCTCATATCATTATCACTCCTGATCATAATAAAATGTGTTATAACATGGATATGCTAATTATAAAAACAAATCATAATTACCCACTTGTATTTTTAATGAAAGATAAATGTTTCAATGTTGTAGCTACTTACATTGTTCCTCTTTTTAATGAGTTCTTTACACTGATCAACTGAGGCATCAATATACAATACTACATGTGGCATCCATATATACTGAGGTTGTTTATACACTTTATTATAATAGGTTTTTCCTAAAATAAAATTAAAATATATTTGTTCAACAATTTGTGCAATACAAACAGTTTCAAACATGAAAATAGACTTTGATAGTAGATCTCATTCTATTCATACATAACCATGAATTCTCAGTAGTAAAGTTGAAGTCATCTCTTCAAAAATTTTATGGGCACTATCTTGAGTTGGTTGATAACGGATATGTTCCAATTATCTTAGCCGTTTTCTCCTGTTATCATGTCCTATATTATGAAATCAGGGAATCAGATTTTAACAGCGAATTAGTACTTACCATGAGCAACATTATAGGTGCCACATCACATAAATCCCTTTTTTCATGCACTGAAAAATGTTGACTCGGTTGTATGATTAAATGTAGAATTTTCAAACAAATTAAAAAAAATCTGGATTAATCTGAGGCAAATCAAAAACAAGCAGAATGCAGTTATAGTTTTTTAGTGTAAGCCAACATTGGTTTCTGAGAAATGGACAAACACAGAACTTATAAGTGAAAGACAAAGAATCATATGTCTCCTTATTTCCTATACCTTCTGTGCAAGTTAAAATCAAATGTTTCCCTATTTCCTATATCTACTGTGCAATTAAAAATCAAAGGTCTCCCTATTTCCTATAATCCTATATGTACTGTGTAAGTTAAAATCAAATGTCTCCCTATATCCTATATCTACTGTGCAAGTTAAAATCAAATGTCTCCCTATTTCCTATATCTACTGTGTAAGTTAAAATCAAATGTCTCCCTATTTCCTATATATACTGTGTAAGTTAAAATCAAATATCTCCATATTATCTATATCCCGACTGTGCAAGTAAAAAATCAAATGTATCCCTATATCCTATATGTACTGTGTAAGTTAAAATCAAATATCTTCCTATTTCCTACATCTACTGTGTAAGTTAAAATTAAATGTCTCCTTATATCCTATATCTACTGTGTAAGTTAAAATCAAATGTCTCCCTATATCCTATATCTACTATGTAAGTTAAAATCAAATGTCTCCCTATTTCCTATATCTACTGTGTAATTTAAAATCAAATGTCTCCCTATATCCTATAATCCTATATATATCTACTGTGTAAGTTAAAATCAAATGTCTTCCTATTTCCTATATCTACTGTGTAAGTTAAAATCAAATGTTTCCCTATTTCCTATATCTACTGTGTAAGTTAAAATCAAATGTCTCCCTATTTCCTATAATTACTGTGTAAGTTAAAATCAAATGTCTCCTATTTCCTATATCTACTGTGTAAGTTAAAATCAAATGTCTCCCTATATCCTATAATCCTATATCTACTGTGTAAGTTAAAACCAAATGTCTCCCTATATCCTATAATCCTATATCTACTGTGTAAGTTAAAATCAAATGTTTCCCTATTTCCTATATCTACTGTGTAAGTTAAAATCAAATGTCTCCCTATTTCCTACATCTACTGTATAAGTTAAAATCAAATATTTGTATCCCTATTTCCTATATGTACTGTGTAATTTAAAATCAAATGTCTCCCAATTTCCTATATCTACGTACTGTGCAAGTTAAAATCAAGTGTCTCCCTATTTCCTATATCTACTGTGCAAGTTAAAATCAAATGTCTTCCTATTTTCTATATCTACTGTGTAAGTTAAAATCAAATGTCTCCTTATTTCATATATCTACTGTGTAAGTTAAAATCAAATGTCTTCCTATTTCCTATACCTTCTGTGTCAGTTAAAATCAAATGTCTTCCTATTTCTATATCTACTGTGTAAGTTAAAATCAAATGTCTTCCTATTTCCTATATCTACTGTGTAAGTTAAAATCAAATGTCTTCCTATATCCTATATCTACTGTACAAGTTAAAATCAAATGTCTCCCTATATCCTTTATCTACTGTATGTGTAAGTTAAAATCAAATGTCCCCCTATCTCCTATATCTGCTGTGTAAGTTAAAATCAAATGTCCCCCTATCTCCTATATCTACTGTGTAAGTTAAAATCAAATGTCTCCCTATTATCTATATCTACTGTGTAAGTTCAAATCAAATGTCTCCTATATCCTATATCTACTGTATGTGTAAGTTAAAATCAAGTGTCTCCCTATTTCCTATATCTCATGTGTAAGTTAAAATCAAATGTCTCCATACTTCCTATATCTACTGTGTAAGTTTAAATCATGCATACCAAATACTCTTAATTTTATATAAACTTGAAAAAGTTATTTCATGTACAAAAACTTTGAAAAGCTGTTTTAAGCACTTTGCTCTATTTATGAAGCAGTTCTGCCAAGTTTTGTTCCATTCCAAGGAAAATGGAAAGAGATTTTGATTAACAAACCTATAATTTGTTACAGCCTTGAATTCTGTGTTTTTCTTGGTGAAACTCCTAAAATTTACTGATGCATAAATTGAACACAAAAACATGTTGTGATTTTAGATGATTCTCTCAAGTTTTGTTCTATTCCAATCTAAACTGTATGAGGAATTTGTATACATGTATATCATGTATTTATAAGTTTAAAAGGGAAAGTTTGGAAATATAACTTATGCTACAGTTTATTTGATCATCTATTCTTCACCACAAAGTTTATTGAAATCACTGCAGACCTGCTGAAGGGGTAAATTCAGTAAATAAATATACGTCATCAGGGACCGCCCATTTGGGGGAGAGCTTTCTGTATAAAACTGAAGTCCTGTGCTCTTCTGATTGATACATAATGTTTGTAATAAATATTTTTTGATAGATGGATCAAAACTAGAGTTAAAAAAAATTAAAAAATGAATGCTGAGTGTACTAATTTTTTTACTACAGGGTTGAAAAGTAATGGGGGTCAGTAAAGGAATTAAGTGTGAATCTACAGTGTTTGTAAACAAGGCCATGTGAATGCCCAAAATGCCGCATGACCCTATGTTTTTATTGTTGCAAAAGAAAGGGCTACATTTGTACTTTGATGAATGATATATGAAAGCTTCTCATTTCTAAAGGTAAATCAGGTATAAATTTAATTCAAGACATAGATTAGCATTAAAGTCAATGGGAGATTTTTTACTAAATTTACCCCTGAAATGTCTTAAATTACCTTCACGGGTGAAATATCCACATTTGGACATAGCATCAGCAAAGCAACGATCACTCCAGTAACTTCTCTCAATCACAACTCCTTGTCCTGAAATTAATACTTTATACTATGATTATCTATTGCATTTTGAAAACACATTTCACTTCATAAATTATTTGTAACAACATTCTCACTTTGACAAAGTAATTGATGTGTAGCAAACTCTAACCCCCAACTATACAAGAATGTATCTACTTGTTAACTGTAAAAAAACTAATTAATCCATTTATCAGTAAAATACAGAAAAATGAAAATAAATATTTGCAAAATTTTGCTCTGGATACTATCTTTTGGTCATAAACAAGCTTCTGTCCCCATTTCATAAAATTACATGTATGTCATGTATTTTTGACTAAGTTATTGATGTCCAAAAAACCTTTAACCACAGACTAAACTTAAATGTTGATGCTACCGACAGAATCTAGGATCACTATGTCTCGCTTTCCAAAAATAAATTTTGCAAGCTCTACAAAAATGACATATCTCAAAATAATACACTTTAAGGATCTCCTGTAGTTGATGATCACAATACTGGCAATACCAGTATTGTGCACAATACTGGTACAATGTATACAAATTTTGTACCGGTATTGTAACTTTTTTTTTTTAAACAACAATACTGGTACATTACTGATATACCAGTATTATAGTTGTATTGTAGACAATATCTTGTGTATTTTTAAGTAAAATTGGATATCGAAGTTCAAAAGGGTGTTAAATGAACTCAAAACGATTATAGAAGATAATTGAATTATTAAATAAATCAACAACTAGTTAAAATAATCATGATACTCATAAGCCCTAATTAAAATCAAACATACAAATAAACAAACTATTATTGTAATTACATGTAACATGGCTGGTATTTCTCTTCTATTCCCGGACTTTCCTAAGCAAAAAAGTTATCAGACACAACAGCAACTATGACAAGAACTTGTCAACTGAAGAATTAGATCAGGCAAACATATGTTTCACAACAACCTTTAACCCCAATCACAGAACCTATTTACAAAGAAAATATAGAGAAAAATGAGGTCTCAAGGAACAAGAAATTGGCATTCTGTATGGCTAAGGGAGAAGCAGATGATTCAACACCTACTACAGTAAGAGAGCCGTACAAGTGCCATTTGAAGATGCTAGTCATGTTGTAAAGCTAAGAGAAAGTCCACAGAGACTGAAAACCAATACAGATTGAGGAGGGTTGCAGAAATGCCATCTGAAGAAGAAATAGACAATACCAATGCTGATGATACAGGAGCTATAATGTCAATCAACAAATCACTAAAATATACCATGAGCCTTGGAAAACTCTGAAAGAAAATATAGAAAATAAAGAGTTTGTTGAATTGCTGGGACAGTATAGTTCCCTTTGATGGCAATTGCAGTGTACCATCATTTAAACATGTAATTTTATCATTTGTTACATATCATGCTTTCATTTTATAATCAGTGCTAAAAAGGTACATTTCATATCAGTATCTATTATCCTTATGTTTATTATTATCATTTAGTGCTTGACTATCTATATGTCCAATCATTCAAATGTCTTATGAAATTGTCATGTCAAATATGTTAATTGCATTATGTGACACCTTTAATAAAAGATTAATTACCTATATGTATTGTTTATTTAAAAAAAACACAATACTGGTACAATACTGGAATACAATAATGGTACAAAATTTTTATACCAGTATTGTGCACAATACTGGTATGCACCTGGTATACCAGTATTGCAATCACCAACTACAGGAGATCCTACTTTAATATCTGTAAAAGCAGTATAACACCATATAAATGTTTCCTACTAAGTACATGTATTCCTCCAATCAGCAAAATTTACACAACTTTTTCATGTGCAAATTGCCACCTACCCTACAATGCCCTAAATCAAATACCAATGTACTACACAAAACTCTCCAAGATTTTATAGTAATTATTTATTAATTTATTTTGGGGCTGGATTGACTTAGGTCGATTCAACCCAGGTCAAAACATTGAAAAAAAAACCATTTAATTTACCTGTATTTAATAAATGACGCAGAGCTAAATTATAGTTGAAAAATCTTTTCTTGAACATTTCCAGTTGTGTTCTTCCAAATCCTAAAACATCTTGTGGCCGTTTTGCAGTGTATAGATCTTTTAAATCATAAAACCTATCCTCTCCAAGACGAGGATTTAATTCCCTCTGATCAAATCCATTTTCATTGACAAAAATTGCCTCTTCTGGTACGTCTGGTAAGAAAAGCATATCAAATTCTTCAGCTATCTTTTTTCCGACTCTCACCTTATCAGTACCTATATTTCCTTCAACTATAATTATCTTAGAGTTCTCATCTAACCTTTTTGTTGTGTGTTCGTAAATCTGATGCATCCAATTGTATGGTTTATTCTTATAATCCCAAGGTGGATATAGTTTTGCTGGAAGGGGGTTTATTGTGTCCTTGGCAGAATGCAACTTGGCTATTTGAGTTACCGAGATATTGACTGCCGCGGGTAATAACTTCAATCCATCCAAAGATGAAATTCGCCCAATAAATTTAACAGAACGCAGTATGTTAGCCATTCTGTTGGCTTTTAAACAATATTATGACAGCATGAATAAAATGTTAAAATGTTCTTGAAAAAAAAATGAAACCGGAAGTTCAATGCGGATATACCTAAAACACAAATGTTAAATCCGAAAATAGGGAAGGTCTAAAAACAGGACAGATAAAACCAGGACAGTTATTTTCGATACGTTTTCATCTGTAACTTTTGTTTTAACTAACATGTTGTTAAAATTTAAATTGTATAATAAAGAACAGGGTATTTACTTACATTATTTGTAAAAAAAATTAAAATAAAAAATTAATAAGTTAAAAAAATCTGCCAGGACAGTTAAATTTTAAGAAAAAAATAGCTGAAATTGCCGAGAAAAATTTACTTATAATTGAAATAATTTCTCCAAAATAACTGTCTGGCATAATATTTTGTACGATTATAAAGTTTAAGGAATAATCATTCCAAAATCTATAATTCAATATTTATTTTGTCTTTTAAAGGTAGAAAAATCTGCCAGGACTGTAGCCTATTACGTTAGAAATTTTGTTGAAATCAGCTCAAAATCAAAATATAAAGCTAAATATCTTCTTAAAAATGAATGTCTGGTATGCAAATTTTGGTTCATTGGAAAGTTTAAAATATAAGCTTTAAGAAAATATAAAAAATATGGACTTTTATTTCATTACCACAAAAAAAATCTGCCAGGACAGTAGCCTTTTGCGTCATGAATTTTGTTGAAATTCGCTCAAAATCAATGGATAAATTTTAATATTTTGCTCAAAATGCATGTCTGGCAAGAAAATGTGTGTTCATTGGAAAGTTTGAATTATCAGCTTTATGAAAATATAAAATTTTATGAACTTTTATTTTGTAAACATATTAAAAACAATCTGCCTGAATGCATAGACAATGAAAAATCTTCAAATAATCATTCGGAACTAGCTCGGGATTTACCTATTTTGATAAAATTGAGATGATTGCTGATTGGTCACCTCTTCTACAGGGCACCAATCACAATCAAGGATTCGTGAAGAGTTTTTTATCGTGTTAGGAGTTCAGGCCCTCGCAAGTAGGAGAGATCGATTACGGGGAGGGACTGAATTATTCAGGTTACCAGGACAGTAGCCAACTATGTTAAATGTTTGTATAAATGGCGGAAATCAACGTACTTTTTAATTATAAATGAAATAGTATTTTTATTACCATTGTCTGGCATACTTTTTGATATTATTAGGACCAAATCATTTAAAAATCTATAAATTTATTTTTAATCATTTCTCTAAGTAAAAAAATCTGCCAGGACAGTACCATATTATATAGGAACTAGTGAAGAAATTTGTTTCAAATTTAAAATAATTTTCAAAGAATGATTTTTTATTTTATTCAAATAAAGTTTGTAGTCTAAGCTTTATCATTTATTGTTAGAATCATTAAAGTGAATATATTTAGAAAACATAATTATTGGTGTGTTCATTAAAACATTATTTACTTATTTTGTTATGTTGATTAATTTGATCTCTTTTCAGTTTATTAAACTGTTAAAGGCAGCAGACAGGTCATTGAAAGGGCATGGGCTTTTTTTATTAATCAAAAACATTTCATACACATACATGTATACAAATCATCATACAATACAATAAAAAAAAAAAAAAAAACACACAAGTGTAAAAAACTACAAAATCTTTTTTTATATCGGAAGACAAGTAAAATCTTAACAAATTAAGTCAGGTAAATTATCTTTTGACAGTAATCAAAACTTCAAAGTCACTGATTGGTGTCAAATCCTTCAAAAGGTGTTTATTTTCACTAATTAGTAATGTGTTTAGAGCACAGGAATGTGTCACCTTCTTTCATCCCCCTACACGAAACGTGTTTCCAAATGTTGCATTTCTTAACTCCTTTCTGCCATTCACACCCTAACATGTCTTCTACTGAATCATATTTGCCACACTCACAATTACATTCCACCACACAAGTTTTATATTTCGGTTTACCTTTCATGACCAACATACGTTTTTTATCATGTGAAAGTTGTATTTCTGAAGATGTTAATTGTTAGTGTGCTCTGAGACTACTATAACACAGTCTCAGATTCCAAGTAACTTTTGGTGCTTGCGGTAAACTTGAGATCTAATCAAATATTTAACTTTTAAATATACAATCAAATAGTGTTTCGAATTGTTTTTTTTTTTCAACTGTATTCTTAATAAATAATTATAACTTAAAACAATAAATATCTTCTCATAGGTATTCATTACCACACGCCCGTTTACGGTTGACATAACAGAATACACAAATACACAGATTCAATGACTGGTCGTAAAGTTTGGCACGTGCCAACCAAATATTTAGCTATAGGACGACTGTTGGGCAGATTTTTTAGGTATTCATCTATTATCAAATGAATATTTTTATCTTTTCCTAAAATTTATTGTTCAAACTTTACAACGAATAACAAAAATGATAATAATCTATTCAACTTTATATTTCGATTTGAAACAAATTTCTCCACAAGTTAATTAAGACATAATAAGTTACTGTCCTGGCAGATATTTATTTACTTTAAAAATGAAAATTGTTCAATTTCTTTATTTCTATTTTATAATTGGGTCTGTTACTTTATAACGGTAACAAAATAGTATGCCAGACAATAGCATAAAGAAACTATTTCATTTATAGTTAGAAATTGCGTTGTTAATTTCCGCCATTTAAACAGAAATTTAACGGAGTAGGCTACTGTCCTGGCAGATTTTTTTGTGTTAATAAAATAAAAGTTCATATAATTTTATATTTTCATAAAGCTTATATTCTAAACTTTCCAATGAACCAAAATTTGCTTACCAGACATTCATTTTGAAGAAGATATTTAACTTTATATTTTGATTTTGAGCTGATTTCAACAAAATTTCTAACGTAATAGGCTACTGTCCTGGCAGATTTTTTTACCTTTAAAAATCGAAAAATATATTAAATTCTAAATTTTTAGAATGAGTATTCCCTAAACTTTATAATCGTACAAAAATATTATGCCAGACAGTTATTTTGGAGAAATTATTTCAATTATAAGTAAATTTTTCTCGGCAATTTCAGCCATTTTTTTCTTAAAATTTAACTGTCCTGGCAGATTTTTTTAACTTATTAATTTTTTATTTTAATTTTTTTTACAAATAAAGTAAGTAAATACCCTGTTCTTTATTATACAATTTAAATTTTAACAATATGTTGGTTAAAACAAAAGTTACAGATGAAAACGTATCGAAAATAACTGTCCTTGTTTTATCTGTCCTGTTTTTAGACCTTCCCCGAAAATAGGGCAGACTAAAAACAGAAATACGCTATGTGTAATTTTTCTAAAATTGTCCGTTTATAAATTTTTAAATTATAAAGAAACTAAGGTTTCAACTCCCTCAGGCAAAGTTGACCTTAGATGAATTTGGCTATTTTTTTTTTAGGTATTTTTGTCATATAGCTCTTCAACTGTTTCGGTACTAATACATCCCTCGGATTTCAAATGCCGTTTGGCATTGAGCGTTCCTGATGAAGGTAAATCCAGAAAAGCGTTTCGGACGCATGAAATTATTAAACGTGTTGTTTTCAATTTTTTTATATGTTAGTTATACTACAACATATTTTATCGAGAGATTACAAAAAAGATCGTTTTAAAACTTACGGAACAAAACAAAACAAAACAAAACAAAACAAAACACTGACCTGTACCGGTGACAGTGATATAATGTATTTTTTTTAATTTGGTAAAAGCACGATATTTTAGAAAGGTATATATAATAAAACCCACATTTTCTTCTTGCAATCCTTATGTTAATTGTATGGAAAGATAGATTTTGTCACCAGCAGTCAGTTTATAAATGGGAAGTCGACTAATTACATCCTTTGGTGAATAGTTGTCTCATTGGCAATCATACCACATCTCCTTTTTTTTATATTCTTTCAATAAAATGCATGTTTCTACAATTTCTTTCGATTTAACAAAAAATGAAACTTGGCAATGAAATTAATAGGTAGTACAAAATGTATCAAAAGCCCATTTATTTATTATAAGGTTCAGAAATATTTCCAGGCATGCAATAGGACACTTACAATAAGTCCCAGTGCTTAAAATCCCTCGATCCTTTATGGGTTGATTTGGCATACATAAATAAAAAAATAAGTAAGCAATGAACGAGGTTGTTAAATAAAGTTGTTAAATGTGAAATATGCTTTTTTGTGCTTCTTTGTTAAATATTTGTAGGTTTTTGTTGTGATTAAGATTGTGACACGGTGTTGACTGCTGTACCCCTATTTTTACATTTTTACCTATTATGTCTGTTTGTTTTATTTACGCATCGTTGTCAATATAGTGGAATTTTATGCGACTTCATACAAGTGAGAGGTTTAGCGCTATAAAACCAGGTTCAATCCACCATTTTCTACATAAGAAAATGCCTGTACCAAGTCAGAAATATGACAGTTGTTGTCCATTCGTTTGATGTGTTTGTGCTTTTGATTTTGTCATTTGATTAGGGACTTTCCGTTTTGAATTTTCCTCGGAGTTCAGTATTTTTGTGATTTAACTTTTTACAGACCTCTTCGAAGATTTGTTGAAAGTTTTTTTTTCAAGCATTGTTTTAAGGGGAAATAATAAATTTAAAAAATGCCCACTTGCACTTGATTGGCAATGTTATTATTAAATTTTGAAAAAATGGTAAGATAAATGTAAATGGCTAAGATGTTAACTAACATAAGAAATCAATAGATACATTATAGCTAAGGAAAGGGGATTGTGCATCATTGCGCTTCCTTCTAATGATAGCTGCTGGAGGAGTACGGTACAGTAGTGCTGTTCTTCCTGGTGGTAGCTGCCGGAAGGAAATGCCGGAACATGATTTCTTTTTCCTCCTCATAATAGCTAATTGAAGGTCTCCAACAATTAGATGCAGTGCCTTTACAACAAGTTCAAGGTACCTCTTTTGTATCGATATTAAAAGATTATAAACGCTCCTCATTTAATCAAAGATAAAAGCGCCGTAGTTAATACATATTGCAGACTGCAATTGCTTTCACAAATTGTCCACCAAGAAATAATTTATAAGAACTTAGATAACGGTTACAAATGTTAAATTTGAATAATTCCTGAAATGTTCGCCATCGATCAGACTTAATAGTTGGATGCATAATCTACAAACATATAAAGGTAGATATTAACTGCAATCTTTATCTGTTTACTAAGACTTACATTTTGACGATAATTGATTGAGCAATGCATTATTTTTAGAATGGAATTCATTTTTTCTCTCTCGCAGGAATGGGTAACGGGATGTAAGAGAGGCGAAAGATACCAGAGGAACATTCAAACTCACCAGTCGAAGACAAACTGACAAAGCCATTGCGAAAAACGAAAAAAAAAACAATGAAAAGACAAACAACAGTATACAAAACACATCATGGAAAACAAAAGACTGAGCGGCAACATGAACTCCACCAAAAACCGGGGGTGATCTCAGGTGCTCCGGAAGGGTAGCAGATCATGCTCCACATGTGACACCCGTCATATTACTCCTATAAAAGAATATGATCAGTTATATCAAGTGATTAGGCATCACATAATAGCGGATTGGTAAT
This sequence comes from Mytilus coruscus, assembly GCA_017311375.1. NCBI lineage: Eukaryota > Metazoa > Mollusca > Bivalvia > Mytilida > Mytilidae > Mytilus > Mytilus coruscus. Next base: position 20,960 of record JAASAO010000217.1, read on the forward strand.
TGGTTCTTATCTATGTCCCATTCGAGGAAAAGAGGATAAGAATGTGACTTCGACAACTGGAACATATCCATCGTCATCTGTGAAACAGAAATGCTATATAGGTCAACCAACTCGTGATGGCGTCCGTAAAATTTTCGAAGGGAAGATTTCAACTTCACCACTTAAAATTCTTGGTTTAATAGCTTCCTTGTGAGCAGCAACCTTTTAGCAAGGGACAGGCACATATAGAATGTGGCGATCGAACTTGGGAGGTGACATAAGTGCAAACTATAAAAATCAGTTGAAAAATGCTTAACTCATTAGATCGATACAAAGCACAAAGCCAACTAACGAAAACAGAAAAGACACTAAGTGTAGATCTGAGAGTACTCGCAGTTACTGAAAGCTAGTTCAAAGCCAACAACAACTAATATCATGAATCTAACGAAAAATCGTTCTTTTTGTTGTATTTTTTTGTGTACAGTTTCCCCGTGTAAAACTGAAATATCTAAATATAGGAAAGGACAATTAGTACTCTTTATATTTGATTGATTTAAAGTAAGCTCCATTGAGAAAATTTCGGCAGTATATTTAGAGAATTGATTAGTTAACGTAAAAATATCATCAAGATAATGGTAAGTGACACTGTGTTGTTGTATTTATCAATTAAATGGAATTTAGACGGGTCTTTACTAAGATTGGCCTTAACTTCATTCATAACAGTACAGGAACACGTCTATTGTTGAAGGGTGCAATTGGTGCCCATAGGATAACCGAAACGTATATAAATGTTTTCAAGGAAAACATTTACAGCTTTAATCATCTCATCATCTAGAGCAACAGCAAATACCATCAAAGGTTTATCTTTTGTTAATTATTTTGTGAATGCATCTCCTTACTCGACCACTTCACTCCTTTCTTTTTTTTTTTTGCAAGAATACTTTTGTCTAATATCGCAGGTAGCTGTTTCATAAGTATATGTTGTGCACTTAACTGAAAGTGATATAAAAGTGATTGCACATGCGCTGATTGTGTATGGGGCAGTCATCATGGAAATAGTTTATAAAATGATAAAGCCATTTCCATTATGTTTATGCGAAGTAATAATGAAATACTAGAAAAATCATTCAAGCTCTGCAATAGTTATCTTTCTAAATCTGAAAAAAAAACATGACAACCAAATTTATGGTATATTGTGAGCTAGGTCGTAATCGTAACGTCTTGAACGGTCTCTTTATGGACTAGGAATATTACTAGAAAACAGATTTGATGTATTGATATTATGTCCCAATTATTTTTTAAAAGACCAGGTAGAACTCTTTGAAATTCTTACAGTTTTGATTATATGAAATGTGCCTGTATTATTCCTACATAGTTATGCACATGACCTGATTTTAGGTTTTTCATGTTGAGATTAGGCCTTTTTTTTTATTTTCTCTGGGTAGAACTTTTTTTATTATGTTAAAATTACACCTTGTTTTTATTTCATTATAAACTAGAGAAACTCTGAATCCAGTGATATCTAGTTTTATACAATTATCTGCATTAACAATATCACTACTAAGGGTCACTTATGCATAGTTCCTCAAAATAAGACTTCATAGAAAAAAAACTGTTGATTGCACCCTATAACAATATTATTAAGAGCTTTGTCTGCGGAGATAACAGCATATTTGTCATGGAAGTAGGACAGATGTTTATCAGCATTTGGATCTTTAATGCTCTTCAACTTCGTATTTGATTTTGCCGTTCGGCTGTTTTGATTCGAGCGCAAACTGAGAGACGCAGTTACTGTTGGATTTTTTCCCCAAAGAAATGGAAAATTCACAACTAGAAAATCAAAAACATCTCTTTTGTCGTAGATATTAGCTCTGAATCGACCCTCTTTGGCAATTTCTAGATGTAAGTCAATCTATGAAGCGGATTAAACAGAATGTGTATCTTTTTATTCTATAAATCTCAAAGAAACTCTGTACATATATATTGTAAGATATGTTATTACCGGTGTTAGTCCTCTGGGCTTGTAATACCCTTTCTCTTTCATCTCCGTCCATATTTTCATTTGATATTGACGCTGTTAATCTCTTTTCATTTGTGTATTTGGACATTGTAAATTGTGTTAAGTGTTTCTCTTTACCAGTATAACGTTTTGGCTGTTTAGTAATATAATTTTTCTCTATATGCTTCTTATAGCATTTCATCATCTTTAAATCCCAAAGTTGTACATTCAATGTAGATACACGTATTTAAGTTCGATGACTGGGTTATAAAATTAGGAGGAGTTGATTTAAAACAAAATGGGAACTACCGAGAATGTTGCTGAGCAGACACTACAAAAATAGATACCAAAGAGACAACGCAATGGTCCATAGAGTAATGACAAAAAGACAAATAACACACTACACAGAAAACGGAAGATTGAACATCAACACCCACCAAACCCTGGGGATGAAATCCGTTTCCTCGGAAGGTTAAGGAGTTTCTACTCTACCAGCCATATCCGCAATGTTCCTCGTGTTAAAATCAGACATATTGTAGTACATTTGCAGGCCCTATACACAACAGCTTGGTTAAGGTCTACTGTCTAACCCTAGGCTTAAAAAATGAATAAAAGTCAATACATGTGAATTCTCTAAACAATGAACGAGACCAAATATGAATGTTTGAAATGCCTGTACCAAGTCAGGAATATGACAGTTGTTTTCCATTCGTTTTATGTGTTTGAGCTTTTGATTTTGCCATTTGAAAAGGGACTTTCCGTTTTGAATTTTCCTTGGACTTCGGTATTTTTGTTAATTTACTTTTTATTTTAAAAACGAAAATAAGCTTACAAGGCTCAAAAATAGATAATCGGATAAAAGGGTTACTATAGGATATATACTTTCATTTTCATGTGTAGAGCGTTAATGTCTGAATTTTATATCTGATGTAAAGACATGTGAGTATTAGTGGAAACTGAGTACAAGAGTTTTTCCTGCTGAAAAGTTAAATGGAAAGTAAACCTCTTTTACAATTCATTTCTATTTCATCCCTGTTAAAAAAAAAACTATGGATTTAGATTTTAAAAATCAAGATACAGAGGTTTCAACAGTTGACTATACTCTGCCAAAAAACAGAAAAGCATAATTTTCTTTTCAAAATTTTATCTTATTATATTGATTATTTGTATACTTCATTGTTTCACAGCAATGCTTCCAATTTTGAGCTAAAATTTCACACAAATATCTCTTCCAGAGACTGGGCAAAAAATCGAAGAAAAGGAAAAACCAAAGTGCTTGTGAGCAGTGAAAGGGTAAACTTAATGCACGAAATGGATAAAACGAGAAATAGCTGACAAAAAATCCTTAGATTCTTTTTAATTCAGTAATGAACATAGTTGATATTCGTATTAAACATTTTAAAGAACATTTTACTCCTAACAACAACCATAATGCCCTATTTCTCGTATCAATTATAAGCTAACAAAACTCGCCAAGGAATTTGTTTTTGTCCCGGCTGATAAGGCTGCCAATAATATCATTATTGTTTGACGTAAGTTTTACATTGAGGTTCTGCTAAAGAAAATCACCAATTCATCAATATTCCAACTGACTCCATTTTCGGAAAATAACATCTGTAACAAACATAAACTTTTAGCTACCGCTTTACAAGCAGAACCGAACTACATGAAAGTTCCAACTATGTACTGGCTTCCGAAGCTGCACAAAACACCTTACAAATATAGATTTATCTCGTCTCCAAGCCATTGTTCCACTACTAAACTGTCTACTTACTAGTACACTTGGTACAATCAAAAACCTGGTAATAAATTGTTAAAATAAAGTTTTTGAAAATAGTGGAATTAATTACGTTTGGAGTGTCAAAAATTCGTTGGAAGTACTTGATAAATTGCATGCTCATATTGGTGATTTCGAATCTG
>JAASAO010003634.1:0-10569 GCA_017311375.1 Mytilus coruscus
CAAAAGTCATCAGACATCAGAACCACGTGCACTCATAAACATCATTCTCATTCGAAGGATTACATGCTTGCTGTGTTACATATTTGTTTTCGTTCATTGTTTTGTACATAAATTAGGCCGTTAGTTTTCTCGTCTGAATTGTTTTACATTTGTCATTTCGGGCCTTATAGCTGACTATGCGGTATGGGCTTTGCTCATTATTGAAGGCGTACAGTGACCTATAGTTGTTAATTTCTGTGAACTTCAATTGAACACCTTAGCTAGAGATGGGTTACGCATGAACTAGGCGTGTTCAGCAATTAAAGGAAAAGAATGTCAACATTGGAAGTGAAACAAGGGAAACCATTTGGTTGACTGATTCGATCTATAAAACTCATTCTTATACCGGTAAAACGATTATTAACATATCGTTTTAACCTATAATATGAAATCAAACAGACCTAGAAAAATCCAATTGCACGAGTTCGCTATCTATCTATATCTATGTTTATGTTTATATCGAGTTATATGACCGTCGGCAGTTTTCGGAAGGTCGCCTCGATGGTTAATTAGATGGCGATAGACTAAAATACACACGAAATGCTGATTCATACTATCGACTCTATGCATCGTAAATTGTTTATTTTATGCTTTTTAATTTGGATGTACGTTTTAGTATGTTATGAGTCGAATATGAGAATTTGGGTCTAATCAGTGAATATGATCGACAGCTAATGCCCTTTAAGTTTTAAGTAAAGGATGAAAACACAAATAAAGAAAACAATGTGTATAGACAGTACATAGCATTAAATGTACTTCATAATCATAGAACATATTATAATTGTACAAAAGTCATCAGACATCAGAACCACGTGCACTCATAAACATCATTCTCATTCGAAGGATTACATGCTTGCTGTGTTACATATTTGTTTTTGTTCATTGTTTTGTACATAAATTAGGCCGTTAGTTTTCTCGTCTGAATTGTTTTACATTTGTCATTTCGGGCCTTATAGCTGACTATGCGGTATGGGCTTTGCTCATTATTGAAGGCCGTACAGTGACCTATAGTTGTTAATTTCTGTGTCATTTGGTCTCTTGAGGAGAGTTGTCTCATTGACAATCATACCACATCTTGTTTTTTATATTTACTCTCAAATCAACATTCAGAATTAAACATTTGAATGAACGATTGTTTCATTAAATACTTGTATCTAAAGCGCATGAAATATGTAGTCACCTGTAAAATTGAAATATAATTCATTCAAATGGTTCAATGAATCCTTACATATTTTCAAAGAACTCTTTTGCTAGACAAAGTAATTATAGTTTAAAGGCAGTGGCTATTTTGCCCGCAGCCAAAATTGAAAATATGCTAGTTTGTCAACTCTCTGTAAGCGGAAGCCAGCATGCCAGTAAAAACGATTTTGTTTACAGATATGCCATTCAAAACTGACTTTAATTTCAAAAGCAAATTTAATTTAAACATTTTTGATTTTGAAGCTATGTGATTGATTTTTTAGACTGTATAACGTTTTTATCAAATCTATACGCTCTGAGATTTTATCTTTCATTTGTTTTACAGCATAGTTTAAAATCTGAGATTTTATTCTTATGCATACATGTAGCATTAGACTGATTTTAGAAGTAATTTCAACTAGTTTTTATTTTTATTCCTTTTTACAAATTTTTATTTTCACTTGGACTCATAAATGTTTTTAAACGATTATATGTATCTCAAAAAGTTAATATTAAAATTCACTCTTTACAAAGAACCGCAAAATAACAAATTCACTATATTGCGGTGCCTGCAAAATAGCCCTTGCTATTTAGATATATTTTATTTTGCTCGTTTTAATTCAGATATTTTAATCAAAGATGACAAAATAGTATATTTTCTTTTTGCCGCCGCAAAATAGCCACTGCCTAGTTTAAAAACCTCAAAATTTGATAGAATACTCATTCTCAGTTATCCATTGTGGACGATTTCATTTAGCAATTAAGCTATATTCAGTTACATCTATCCGACTTTTGCATGTTTCTATCAATTACAACAAATACTTTTATTATTTTATGATTCGTGTTCTCGTTAAAGGGCATTAGCTACGAGATGCAGAAAAAAAAAATGATATTTTTTGTTCAGTCATTAATGAAAGTGAATAGTGAAATAATCATTCGCTTTTAGCAGCCAGTTTGCTTCAGTTTTGTCAAAATAAGCAAAAAACATCGCTAATGAATTATTCATTTGCAAGTGGATAATTCGACCTCATTAAATCCGTATTCATGTGAACTTCAATTGAACACCTTAGCTAGAGATGGGTTACGCATGAACTAGGCGTGTTCAGCAATTGAAAGAAAAAGAATGTCAACATTGGAAGTGAAACAAGGGGAAACCATTTGGTTGACTGATTCGATCTACAAAAACTCATTCTTATACCGGTAAAACGATTATTAACATATCGTTTAACCTATAATATGAAATCAAACAGACCTAGAAAAATCCAATTGCACGAGTTCGCTATCTATCTATATCTATGTTTATGTTTATATCGAGTTATATGACCGTCGGCAGTTTTCGGAAGGTCGCCTCGATGGTTAATTAGATGGCGATAGACTAAAATACACACGAAATGCTGATTCATACTATCGACTCTATGCATCGTAAATTGTTTATTTTATGCTTTTTAATTTGGATGTACGTTTTAGTATGTTATGAGTCGAATATGAGAATTTGGGTCTAATCAGTGAATATGATCGACAGCTAATGCCCCTTTAAGTTTTAAACTGAAATACTGTTTTAAGGTTTTCAACATTGTCAATTTATTCTTAATTAGTTTTTATCTTGTAATCTTAACTCGTCTTGCTCGTGGTTAAAGTGTTCCGTATTCCACATACAACTATCATTCTTATCTCGAAAAAGTTCGAGTGTACTTTGCTATTATTCGTATTATCATTTGGTCAAATTGAACAGATTCATACCTCAATCCGTATGAAAATGAGAAGATGTGATATTATTGCAAAGAAGACAACTTTCAACCAGATACCAAATGACGTGCATGAATTCATTTTAAAACTAATAGAAATCCATGAATATCAGTTTTTTTTAATTTGGCGTTGATTGTAACAATATAAGTGTATGTAAGCTGCGTCCATTCAAGTAATGTATTATCTATAACTATAATTAATATACTGTGAACTATTTCTCAGATAAACGCCAATGTGACAGTTACCTAACAATGATAAAAGTAATATTCTATTCTTCAACTACACATTGCTCACTGTCACTTTCGTCTATGGCATGCTGCATCTTCAAGAGAAGCTCCTCAATTCTGGACTCCATGTGTGATGTCCAGGTGATGTCTTGTATTCCTAGATACCAGAGTATACAGCCAATGTGTGCAAATTAACATGTTCTCGTCCGAATATGCATTTAACTTGCGCTGGACGTTTAACAGTCATCCATCATTATGAGACAAACAACTCATTTTAGTAAAATGGTGTGTTTCTTTGATATCCAATATTCTTTTATTTTCTTTTTCCCAAAAGTGAAATAATAGACGCCTAAATATCTGCTCAAAAGATTTTAAAATCATTTATTTAATTATGTTTAAATTCATTATTGTACTTTAACTTTAGAGGAGATATGATTGATAGTTGTTTGACGAACGTCCAGTGGCAAATACTTCATGCATATTTATGACGGAGAGCAATTTACAGAATTTATTTCAAACAGGAAACAAGAAATTGCATGTGTTGTCATTGAAAATAAGATAAAAGGAGAGGCGTAATAAAGAATCATAAGACCAATAAAATCATACAACACCTTGAACATATAGAGGCGACAAAAGGAAAAACTATAACAAAATATAAAAACAGGTAACTACAGATTGAACACGAACCTCGGGCCACCACAAAACCGAAAAAAAATCAGAAATATGAAGATACCTCATAGATAATTTATGCATAATAAGCAGCCATTTTTGTTGGTCGCTTGTAGCAGTCTCACCCAAATTTAAAAGAGACCACCAAAAGGGACAAAATAAACAATTACTCCTTGTATGCATTCTGACCAATTATGCACGCTATTCGCGTGAATATCAGATATTTATTTCAAGTTACCCAAGCTATAACATAGTTTTGTTTCATCTTAAATTTACTTCAGTTTTCATTGCAAACAAATATTTGTTCTGGTTGAATGTCACGGACAGAATACACCATGCCCTCTCATGGCCTCGTAATTTTATTTTTATGAAAAATATATTGAAAAGCTTATTCAACCACTGTGCAATATGATATAACAATTCTCACGTGATTTCTTACATCTTATGTCCTACGATTTTCAATGTATATGTTATTGTTCATAGTTCTGTAATTTGTTTTCCCCATCCGTAGTAATTATTTAAAATATTAACTTGGCATGCCATACTCGATAGAAAATGCGGACGTGAAAGAAAGCACTTCATCAAAGCGTCAACATGGCATTACATTCCATGGAGGTTACATTTCGACGATTTCGTCTTTATAAAACAAAATTAATACGTGTATCTAAAGGGACATTTGTATTAAATTTTAATGTTGGCAGCTATATCGATCTGCTGAATGTAGAATTTAACGGAGAAAACTACTGCTCTAATTTAAAACCGTCCTATTTTTGTTTCAACTTTGCATAGCATAGACCGGGCTAATTATTACAAATAACGGAAATGAACTTTAAAATAATTTACAAATTCACTATATTTATTTCCACCAATTTTTCTTTTTTCTAATACAAACAGTTATGAGGACGTATCTATCACATCTGTGTTTAAAACCCTCGCTGGTCGGCAGTTAACGAGCTTCGCTAAAACAAAGACTTGCTATTCCATTTTCTTCTTTTTAGTTTGTAATAAATAAATAAAAAATATAATCATAGCATTCATGATTTATTTCTATTTATAACGTTTATAGCAATTGTACCAGTTCTTGATACAGTTAATTCGTCACAGAATGTATCCTACGTCGGAAATGGCGGCGTTGAATCAGGATTTGCTTGTTAGCAAAAGTTAGATTTTTGATGTGGCCACAGGCCTCGACCACGCTAAATATTGTTGCAAACTGAGTCAAAATGCCAAACAATCAAAATAAGAGTAAAATTACTTTGGTCGAGGCCTGTGGCCAATGCGAATTTTAACCAGGAAGTGTGAAATTCTTTAAGAATTTGGACATTTTGAGCGTTCAGTTCGATTTGGTATTACGTCACATTAATGACGTCACAAAAATATGATTTTATACTATAATAACAAATAACGATAAACATAGATATGTTTTAGCTATAAAGGATCCACCTTATTTCTCTTTTATTTTTGTCACCTCACAGGGCCAATATCGGCACTTGGCCATACTCCTTTTCCTTAAATTCTTCAAAAAAAAATCACAGAACCCTACAGTGATTGAAAGATTTTCGATTCTGAATTCACGGTGGACATACAAACTATGTAGCAATAAAACTAATTAACAAAATATTAAACGAGTAAATTCCAATTGATTAAGAGAGTCAGAACCTTATTTGATTCTTATCTTGACTAATTCCAGAATTTATCGACAAAAAAATGATACCCCGAGGACAAGATGTATCAGTCCAACAAAAAAAAAAGATACAAGCTGCATGGGTGTCAATAAACTGGATCGATCTGTGTTTCTAGATTATCCTATTGAGATCTATTGAGGCATGCTCGTACACAATATTTTGAAATTGAAGTCAACAGCTCATATAAATTGCTTTATAAATAATAAACCAAAAGCGGGACGTAGTTGTTTTAACTCGAACACCAAAATACCATGGTGGTCGAGTGGTCACTGTTCGTCATAACTCTTAATGATAACTACTATACTATATAGATATAGGAAGATGTGGTGTGAGTGCCAATGAGACAACTCTCCGTCCAAATAACAATTTATAAAAGTAAACCATTATAGGTCAATGTACGGCCTTCAACACGGAGCCTTGGCTCACACCGAACAACAAGCTATAAAGGGCCCCAAAAGTACTAGTGTAAAACCATTCAATAGTCTGTCAGCACTGGGGTTGTAAGTTAGAATATGATCGCCTTTTAAAAGCGGATCGTGTTAGACTCCGTTCTGAATTGACAAGGATTTCAGAAAGACAGCGTTAAACCACAACAAAACCAAACAATAAAAAATAATAATCCGCATAGCACAAAACAAAAACTGGGGGAATTTATAAAATACATTTTTAAACTGTCGGTTACGGCTTACAGTTACAAAATACAAACTTCTTTCATTACACACATGCTACAAAGGTCATCCAGTTTCTCCAAGAGGGTCACCATGCCTTGCTAACTTACAGTTTTATAGCAATAGATATTCAAAAGACATGTAATCCCATGGAAAAAGTATGATTGACCTGTTTATCTGAGGTTAGAGGCCATGTTTATCATTTCGGGATTATTCTTTTGTCGGGATCCGGGAGTTCAATGTTTTAAGATCGGGAATTCGGGATTTGGTCAAATAAGTTCGGATTTCAGGATCAGAACCCTCCTGCTCCTCCCCTCCTCTTTAGTGCAGTATTTGTAGCTGAAAAAGCTAAAAGTATTTTAAAATAATTTTTTAACAAATGTTGATTCGGTGACAATTTAGGTCACTATTTATGTAAGAAAATAATTTCAAAGACTAGGCCTCAGATTTTCATATTTCAAATTTCATATTTTCACTGTCAGAATTATTCAAACATAGTGTACTCTATACAGAATGGTGAAGTCCATGAAAACTATATTATTAGATACATGTAAACGGATCACTAATTGTAGACATGGTAAAATTATTCGTGACAATTTAAATATTCTTTTTTGCTATTAAGGTTCATAGATATGTAAGAATTAAATGTTCACAATTAACTCATACAAGTTATGTGACCTGCAGATAAAAGAAACACTAAAATTTGAAACAAAATGTTTGAGTGGAGACTTTAAGAATATTTATTTTCTTCTCTACCAAAATCAAAGTAAATAAAATTAATATGCAGCAACACATATTTCATTCTGTTAGTTGGAATGCATTATGGAAAAAACCATAGAAACAATATTAATGCTATGAAATTCTGTTTTCAACACAAAATGCAAAGTAAATTATTTTCATTTGGCTTGCTCCAATAATTATGAACCAGTGGTTCCAATACTTTTATGAAAAATACATCACCAAAAAAACATCTTTTTCAACACCTTTAATAGATTAATTATTTGAATATACTGTATATTTCAGTCGTTCAGTTCCAATACATTAGGTCGTCAGCTGTCACAGTTTTCCTACAATGAAGAAGAAGAGGAACCAGTTATAGAGTTTAAGGAACAAGACATTGAAGAAAATGACCAGGAATCTGAAGGTTTGATCACTCGTTACCAACCGACTTTCTTGGATACTTTATTTTGCCATTGCAATTTGCCCTTTCTAGCCAATTTCATGACGATTTACTTTTGCGATTTTAAATTTTCATGATGAATTTTATAAGGAAAGGTAAAGATTTACAAACTTGCGACAGTTCAAATAAAAGTAATTTTCAACTCCTAAATTACCGAATGTAAATGCCTTGTAAGAATTAGTTGGTTTACAGAAGGTTCATAGAAGTGTGTCTTTGGGGAATGAATTTGGGTGGCATCACCTTTACCGTTTAGAGTTATGCCCTTTACAAATGGGAAAATTGCTGAATTTTACATTTCTGTTCTCTAACTTAAGTTTGCCTCTACAAAATGTTGTGAACATAAATTTGAAACAGGGGTATTTTGACAACAACAACAAAAAAAAAATTTTTAATTTTTTTTTTTTTAAATGGAATAGTTTTCTTATTGATAAAGATTTATTTTATAGCTTCACCATTGAAGAAAAATACAGCTGAAAAAAATGGGAAATTTATAAAGAAAGAGCACCAGGAGAAAGGAGCAGTGAAGGCCATTGTATACTTACATTACGTCAAAGCATGCGGTACTGGTTGTGTTTTACTGGTACTGTCCTTACTGGTATCCTATTATGCTTTGTTAGTCGGTAGTAATTTCTGGCTGTCAGTATGGAGTGAAGATTCTACAGAGTTTAATACACAACTAAAAGCATTCCAGCAGCTAGGAAATAGCACCAATATGACTGCCCCTGTAAGTTAATCTGAGGGGAGATAACTGCTGGGAATATATTAATCATGTGACTTTTTTTTTGTTTTAAGGAAAATTTTATGTAGTGTACTTATTTGCATATTGAAAGTTTCAAAAACGGAATTTACCAAATTTGAATGTATTCATACATACAATCACTATACAAACGTGAAAAATCAAAAGCCAAGAAACAATGCTATGATTTCTGGTCTTCATTTGAAAGTCACAGTGAATAATGGAGAAAAATTTATAACTGCTCTGCAAGTTAGTGATAACCTCAAGCACCTTTTTGCGCAGAATTATTTGCAATCACACAACATCTATGCTTTAAATATTAAACACAGCTGTTTGGTTATATTAACAGATTATAAATTGTATCTGCCTAAGAAATCTTAACAAATTATAAATTGTATCTGCCTAATATAAGAAATCTTAACAAATAATAAATTGTATCTGCCTAAGAAATCTTAATAAATAATAAATTGTATCTGCCTAAGAAATCTTAATAAATAATAAATTGTATCTGCCTAAGAAATCTTAACAAATAATAAATTATATCTGCCTAAGAAATCTTAACAAATAATAAATTGTATCTGCCTAAGAAATCTTAACAAATAATAAATTTTTCTGCCTAAGAAATCTTAACAAATACTGCTGTATCACCGTCCAAATCTTTTTATGAAAACATTTCTTAGTTTTGAATTGGAACAAAATGCATGTTATAGTGCAGCATATGACTGATAAAACTTAAATCTATAGCTTAATTTACAGACAAACTGTATTTTTTATGTAAAATACTGCAGTAACATAAAAATTACCATAGGGCAATCAATAATCATGAGACTGAGAAAGAGTGAAAAGAAAGACAACACAATAAAAAAAAGATGAAAAGAACACAAATACACAGAATTTTACACAGAAAACTGAAGATATAGCAACCAAAATCTAGGGCTGATATCTGATGCTCAAGAAGTCATGACAGAAGTTTCTTTTCTGCCTATAACAACTTCTAAATTAGAATCCAGTGTAAATTTTTATCATATTTTTACCAGTGCATGAACTGAAAACTAATAAAAATTATGAAAGAATAAAATTAAGAGTACAAAGAAGATTGCACAAATTTCTTTTGCAAGTATTTTTATATTTCTTTTACCAGTATTTTCTATATTTTATTTGTGCAGGTATTTTCTATATATGAATAACAATTTATAGACACTCCTGATAACTTAGAAATTTCGCTGTATTTTCAGATATTTAACAACACTTATTACACCAATATCTATGTGGCATTATCTATAAGTGGGATCATGGCAGCTTTATTGGCTGGCCTTGTGCTCTATGTTGTTGGGATTAGGGCATCTAGAAATCTGCACAAACTGATGTTAGATACAATTCTGCATGTGCCTGGAAGGTAAGAATTCTCATATCCTAGGCCAAAATAAGATTTAGATTGTTTGATATTGCCTTCCTACCCACCTAAAAAGCTGCCTACCCAAACAAATTCTATGATTCAAATCGATTCAAAATTTTTTAAAAGTTTTTTCCTGCTCTAACGTCGTTTTCTTATCTAAAACATGTAACTTATGCTGTTTGCCAAAAAAAAATATTGGATTTCGGGCTTTGCGGTCATAAAACTTTCGAGCACGATTTTCGTACTCAAACTCAGAAATCAATTAAAATCATGGATTTGGTGTTTCAAGCACAAATTTTGTACTCCGAGTACTGAGTAAAGTTTTATGACCGAGAGCCCTGTAGTGGTACCAAAGTTGACAATGTAGCTTAAGCAGAGATACTTTTACCAACTATATATGATGGCTGATCACTTTATCTTGAACTATATATATAATGAATAAATATTTGAAAACCCTTATCTTCTATTTCTATCTAGTAAAATGGCTATTCAGGTGTTTAAAGGTATAGAATCATTAACAAAAAGGAAAATATGCAGTTAAAACACCAAAAAAACCATTACGTCGTCGATAAAATGTCGATAAAAATCTCCAGTTATGAGGCCCAAACTCCAGCTGAAAATTTTCAAATCTCCAGTTGTGGCTTGACAACTCTGTCACATGTCTGAAATCCTAACTACCTATCCAACCTTACAAGGCATGGGTTGGCAACATTGAACAAAGACTTTTTAAAGGTGGCCCTATTGTATTATTTTGCATAACTTGGATGACTGACAACAATAATGTGCTTGATAAATGTTATTATAATAATTAGTGATTGATTGCAAATTATATTCAAAAATAAAATTCTTATCTGAATTTTAAATGAATTATTTTCTCTTGTTTTCATTTACGAACTATTCCATGAACAACTGTATGGGAGGGATAACACAAGATATTTTATTCTGTGGGTTATAGGGTGGAAGTAAACACAATAAACAAAAGAACTATGTCAATTGGACATGCTTTGATACTATATCTGCCCTTGAATTTTTACTAGATAATAT
>JAASAO010003035.1:0-11186 GCA_017311375.1 Mytilus coruscus
TGACTCATTGACTTTAAACTTTTACATACTGTAGAACCACTATTATTCTTTGAATATCAATTTTGTGGATTAAGTGGATACAGGTGAACTACGAATCTATAGCTTCTGCGAATTACATGTTTTCTGAAGGCTTGTATGCAGACTTTGGCAAAACCTTGAAATCAAATATCCACAGAAATGAAAGTTTTCTTCAAACGAAAATTGGTGCCCACGAAAATGAATAAATCTACAGTAGTTTATATATTAAAGTTTGCGTTTAGATTATTTGTCACTGCACCTTAAGTTATGGTTCATTGGCTTTGAACGCTTTGCAACATTTGGATTATACTAACAAAATAACATAAAGACGAGACATGTCTCTGTGTCAACAATTTATTTAATTTTTACCTTCGTATTTGTAGATTAAATGAGAAGGCACACGATTTCTCATCTCTAAAGATAGAATGGATAAAGGCCAGGAGGTTAAACCAACAGTTGCTATTATCTTAACAAGGATGTGTTTTATGATATAATTTGCAGTATTCAATAATATAATTGAATTTAAATGAGACACAGCGTGATTTGAATTGAAGTTGGATACAGAAACGTTCCATTCCTGCACTGGTGTAAATTGTACCAACTTTTTTAGATCATATTTTTGGAAGAAAACCTATAAATCATTGGTTTTTCTAGGTGATTCGTGTATATATCGGTTATTTTTTACTATAATGAGAAAAAAGGGATCTTGCAAAAATCAAAAGCAGGGAAATCGATGTAACCTTATCTCTTATTTGGGTCAACAAAGACGTTCTAACTGGACTTAACCATCTAGTACAGAAGGACCTATAAAGTATGGATTGACACACCCGTTTTGTACAGATTAATCTGGATGTAACAGTGCACTTTTTAATTGTGGAGAAATAAAAATTGAATATGTCTCAGTTGAATATGCACGAGATGTCGAAATTCAGTCAATAATGAGATGCAGTTTCTCTGTACTTAAACTCAAATTTCACAAATGTATATGTGGTTAATTCTAGTTTTCACGAAATGGTTCTACCAGCCCTCACAGATCGACTTTATGTTAAGAATGTACATTTCTATGTACAACATTTGGTTCAAACTTGTCAGAATGTTATTTGGATTTCAACAACAGCAGTTAGATTTCCTCAAAATAATCGCAGGATTCAGCTGTGGAATAGATTAATCAAAGAAATGTTATGTAGCAAGTTTCCAAAAGTAGGTTTTATGGATATTTTTCCTATTTCTAATTCCAATAAAGAGCACAGTGTTATATATAAAGTGGCTTAATTTTACGTTATGTAGATCCGATACTCTATTATTTCCATGGCCTTCTATCATTTTTTTTGTAAATAACTTGAGAATTTAACGAAAATAAAAACAACACTCCCACCCCCAAAAAACAAAACAAAACAAAACAAAAAAAAAAAAAAAAAAAAAAAAAACAAAACAAAAAAATGATTTGAAACGTGTTAATCTGAACAATAAATCATTAAGTCATTTTAAGTCTTTCGGTTATTTTTAATACATACCCACTGCGGTAAATTTAGTACTGTTCAGAAAATTCGCTTGCATTTAATGTTCAGTATATGTTCAAATTGATAAGTAGTTGTTTAATACTTGAGCACATCGTCATCGTTCTAAAAAGCACTGAAATACAGCAAATGCAACAAAACCTCTTTCGAAATTATTGGTTTCTTAATGATCAAAAATCAAAAGATCTGTACATACAATGAAAATATTCTGACATGTTCAATGATATAAAATATTTTACCTCTCTACGCTTGGCAAAAGCGTTTCTTATACGGAGCAGGATCTGCTTACCCATCCGTAACACATGAGATAACCCCCAGTTTTTGATAGGGTTCGTGTTGCTCATTCTTCAGTTTTTATGTTGAGTTTTGTTTACTATTGTTTGTTGTTTGTCTCTTTTTTTTAGCCATGCCGTTGTCAGTTTATTTTCGACTTTAGTTTATACTTCACATAAAGAGAGTTTAAAAAAAAATAGGCGTTTGAATGTCTCTTTGGTATCTTTCGACTCTAGTTTATACTTCACATAAAGAGAGTTTAAAAAAAAAATAGGCCAGCTTTGTTTCGCTGGTCGATATTAGCCCTTTTATATCTTACCCCTCTCTTTGCCACATATAAAGTATGATCTGCTTTCCTTTACGGAACACATAAGATCACTCACTGAAACTGAAGTTCTTACTAATCAGTTTTTAGATTTCTATTAAGTGTTTTGTTGACCAATTTTGTTTTTGCATTTTCATTTTTACCATGGTATAGTGAGGTATATTATATCAAGATGTCTTTGTAGTATACAACTTTATCGTCTTAAGACAGTTATATGACAGAATAGTATGAAAAAGTTGCTCCCTGGTATATCGAGGTGATTGTATAGTATACAAATTTATCGTAATAAGATAGTAACGTGACATAATAATATAGTGTGGTGACAAAAAGTATTGAAAAGTTGCTCAATGTTATATTAGGATATTTTATAGTATAAACTGTATCTTTATGATATAGCAATATAACATAACAGTCGAGTAGATTGATAAATCAGTATGAAAAGGTAGTTCTATATTATATCAAGATGTCTTCATAGTATAAAAGAATATCTTCATGACAAAGTAACATGACAGAATGGTATAAAAAGGTAACTCCGTGTTATATCAAAACGTCTTTATAGTATATTAATTCATCTTAGTGATAAAGCAATTTGACGGAGTAGTATTGTCAAATGTCGTTATAGTATAGAAAATTTGCATCATGTTTTATCTCAACCCTTTATGATATGATTATCGTTATCATAAGGCAGCTGTGGCGTTCCATATATATTACATTTATTTATTGTAGCACAGAGATGCATTACTCTCCTGCAGCTACGAACACCAACTGAGGAAAGGTCATAGTTCGTTCAATTGCCTGTTTATAAGCTCTGCACATAAATGCCACACATTAAACTATAGGTCATTGTCAATATGTTGTAGGTAAATATAATTTTCTGAAAATTGTCCATCGAAAGAAACATCAATATGTTGTAGGTAAATATATTTTTCTGAAAATTGTCCATTAGAATCATTGTTTTGTTCTAATGTAGATATAAATATAGCACCAGATCAGAAGACAAGTTGCACGTATGCTCTTTTATCAACTTGGTCAACTAGTCGTATTTGCCGTTTAAGTGACTCGAGAAACAAAATAGATTATTTGAAAAAGGTAAGAAATACGATTATTCTTATTTCTGAAGTTCTGCTAAAATTTGAAATAAACTAAAATACACTTCCATTTCTGTTGAATTGCCACAAAAACAAAAACAAATGTTTTATCAAATCATATAATTCAGTAAGAAATAAAACGACAGACATCTTTGATATTTACTACTGAAAATTTTACGTCTAAAGTAAACAACCTTGGTGTAATGTTATTCATAATTTGTATATTCTTTTGGTAATAATATCAAAATAATGTACCCAATTGTCTGGACTTGGCAAGTTATGATGTCACTTTTGACGTCTTGGATGTTTTTATTGACGTATTTCACTTAAACAAATTTACTGGTGCACTAATATTTGTACCAAATTAAAATCCTGGAATCTTTAGAGTTTTTGAGTTTTCTTATATGTTATAACTACCATTTGATCGATACCGCTGCTGGGGGACTGTAAGCCCCCGAAGCTGGTATAAACAATCGTTTATGGTTTCATTGAAGTTTAGCTGTTATAAAACTGTGTAAATCATTTAAATTCTGGAATAAAATTGTGAATGGAAATGGGGAATGTTTCGAAGAGACAACAACCCGAACAAAGAGCAGAAAACAGACGAAGACCCTCAATGGGTCTTCAATACAGTGAGAAATACCACACCCGGAGGCGGGCTTTAGCTGGCCCCTAAACAAAAATGTGTACTAGTTCAGTAACAGGAGGTATAGTACGTGATTTTCATATGATGAAGACATAATCTTTCAGTCAGTTTAATTGATGTCTGGAGCTGGCATGTCCGTAACTGCTAGTTGTCCTTTGTTAGTTTATGTATCATTGTAATTTTGCTGATTTTGTTCTGTTACCTATTCTGACATCGGACTCGGACTTCCTTTAAGCTGAGTTTTACTGTGCTTTTCAAATTCTGTGCTTTCACTGAACTAGTACACATTTGTGTTTAATGGTCAGCTTTGTTGAAGACCATTGGTAAATTTTGTCAGTTTTCTGCTCTTTGGTCGGGTTGTTGTCTCTTTGGCACATTCCCTATTTCCATTCTCAATTTTAGCATTATCCTTTAAATTCACGTTCCGCTATATAGATAATGTCCTCTCGCGTAATACCGCAAATTCAAATGTGTGACTATATTAAACGCATCTATCTTATCTCCGTGTTGAAGGCCTCACTGTAATTTTGAGATGAAGAACAGCAATAAAAACGCTGTTCTTTTGCTTTTTGTACGTGTTTTTTTTATGTTTTTTTTTTTTTTGCTGTGCATAAACTGATTTTGTGTCATGAATGGATACCCCATATCCTTGGGTTTTTTTATTATTGATTTTTATATTTTGTTATTAGACAATTTCAATAGTCTCAGTATCCTCCTTAATCTAATTTGCATACAGTAATAAAACCATAGGTCGAGAACTTATAAAATTTCATTTTGTAATTTTTCCACCTGCATTGCATAGAGCGCGGTACAACTTTGAGTTGGATCCTGGAGATACATGCTTATGGAAATAAAGAACCAGTGACTTTTCTGATAAGACACAAGATAGAACAGAAACAATTTCATCAGTCACAAATCTGATACTAAGCAAGTTACTTATCAATCTGATTGAAATGCAGATCCTGTGTCTAAGCTTTGCTTACAAGGATATGACATCATTCCGATTAACTTTCTGTTCTGGTAACTATTACATTGCAATGGCATTTAAGCCTTCAAATTTTAAGACGTGTTTTATTCCGACAAAACCAAAGGATCCCGAAAGTGTTTTCAAAAGACAGTAGAACGAAGCGTTTTCCTTAGTTGAAGTATGGAAATGTCAATCAGGAATTCACGATATTAGTGTGCCACTGTCACTCTAAAACAAGACATGAATTCATTCAAATGAAACTTTTACCCACAAAATATTGTTCTACGTGCTACGACCGATCATAAACAGACTTAAGGTAAAGAAAAAAAAAAGCATAATATAAATAACACAAAACTGAGAGGGTGATCGAGCATATTGTTACCCCAAGAAAACATTGTCAACCTACAATGTTATTTTTCGAGGGTAACAATCTGCTCTATCATCTTCTTGGCTATATGTTATTTACTTTAATTTACTGAAAGTTCTGTTACAACTGTCTAAAAAATTTCAAATTCATGAAAATATTTTTATCAATTAAAAAAAAAGCCATCCTTTGTTGCTAAAACAATAAACAGACACAGAAAATGTATACCATTTAGGAGTAATTTAATTGATTATACCTTCATTGTGTCTAAAGGTACGGGCTTTTACTACATGCATTTTTCCATATATTAAAACCTATACTTTAATATTGTTTTTATAACAAAACAGAGTTCGAATGTTCCCCGCGTTGCACATATTTTATATGTCTAAAGGCAATAACTAAAAAAAAGAACTTGTTTTGTCTTCTTTGAAACTTTTATAAATATCTTACTAAGTTAGAGAAATGAAGACTTGAGAGCAAATGCAATGCAATTTCCAATATGATTAATATGTCCAACTTCTTTTAAAAATATTTGATCAGCACTGATTTTCGAAATATCCCCGGACATTGCTGATATAAACTTTTGATGTAAATTTCATGAAAGAAATTGGCAAAAATTGTACACATTTCCAAGTGGAATACCTCTTTTAAAAATAATTGATCGGCACTGAATTTCACACTAGTCGGTGACATTGCTGATATAAACCTATGATATGTTTCATAAAAATCAGGCAGGAATTGTACACATTTGAGGGGTAAAACTGAAATTTTCCATATAGTTAATACTTCCAAGGGGCATAACTCTTTTAAAAGAAGTTGATTGACACTGATTTTCGAACATGTCCAAGACCTTGCTGATATAAACATATAATATAAGGGTTATGAAAATCTGACAAGATTTGTACACATGAGTGCGCAAATAATACCGGACGGACGGACAGACGCACTCCCGGTATTTCTGTCACCCGCAACGCGTCGAGGAGTGGGGGGGGAATAAAAATCAACATTTTTTATTTCACATCTTGATATAGGGTCGTTTAGGGCACTTCTAGCTTCCTGATCTACAACTGTGTTTCCGTGGTTGCCGGTATGACTTGGCACCCATAGAAATATAAATTCTTTATTGAGAATATTCAACTTTGTCATTACTTAAAGGATATATAGAATTAACAGTTTTTTTATTTTAGTATTTTGTATTGCTTGAAGACATTATAGCGAGTCAGGACATATAATCGTTAAAATAAGGATGTTATGTCTAGTTTTTAATTACATTTCCACAGTTACAGCCAAATCATACCATAAAGCGAACAAAAAAAGGTAAACATAATTTAAAAATTACTGTAAACTTTTTATCACACATTATATATATATTTTTTTCTAGTCCTTCTCAAAAAGTGTAGAAAGATTTATAACTGGATAATTTAAACTATATAATAAAGAAACTGCTGTAAAAATCAGGTAAAAAGTACCAATGATGTATAAAGATGCCGTCAGAAATCATCATTTAAAAAACTAGTACTAGAGATTTCCAATAAAATGACATACGTACGTAACTCGACGTACGGACGTAATGTGACTGGTTGTTGCCAACCATTGAATTTGGTTAAATACGTCGCTCAAGTTTAAACCAAGTATTCCAAGACTATCAAAACCATACACCGGGATTTTGCATTCATATCAAATAATTTTTATGGGATAATGAAAGAAATCAGGTATTTTTTATATATTACGTGGTTCTCCAAATTCCCGCCTGAATTTTCTCTGACATAAGATCACGTAAAGACACGTATCCCGTAAAGACACGTATCCCTAAGGCCTTACCTATTATACGATCGATTTTTGTTATCTTTCAGGGTTTTGATAATAAGATATATTTCTCAATACACATTGCAAATGAACGCTCCATTATTCTATATTTAAAATTCAAACTTTTTTCGATACCCGATGTTCTGTCTTCTTTGTTTATCCACTTATTTATATTTTGTTGGGGAAATAGTTTGAAGAAATATCGAAATTATTGCTTGTCTTGACTTGTCTATGATTAATTAAAGTTGAAAATTGAGATAAAACTATCGTTTCCATTTCATTTCTGAGTTACAGTATTTTCCATTTTTCATAAAAGTTATTAATTAAAAAAAAACAAAAAAACCTATAGAGGTTGTATTTTAGAAGGTATGTTCGATTAAGGATTGTTGTGTGTTGTCTTGTTTAACGGGAACGACAGTTTAAAATACTATACGAGTCCAAATACAAAAATCATTTCCAGGCAAAATATTTTATATCCCTCGAAGTTCCTTCACTTATAGTATTTTATCCATTTATTGAAAAACAGTTTATAGAGTGTGACAGATTTTTTGTAACTGCATAAATCATTGTAGTGCATGTGTCATAGGTCAGAAACATAGAAAAAAATAAGATGATATGATTTCGATACCCAATGCAGTCCAAACGCACGCTAATATATTTTTTCGGTGTTTTTCTTCCCAAAACAGTGTGAAATATCACGCTAAAATATATATCTGATGTTGGACAATAAGTGTTCATTGCATATGTAGTGTGATTATGTATATTCAGGAGAAAATGAATATGAACCCAACTTTGTACTTGACCTAAACGCTGGTCCAAATTTTTTAACATGCTAGTTCACAAGGTCCACAAGATGACATGACACTCTACCCGGACACATAATTTTATCTCCGGACCATAAATGTTGCTCCTATACAATATATCGCGTGCAGCCAATCTGTTATAGAGAAAGTCCAAATAACTGTCCATTCCTGGGAAATAATGGAGCGGAGGCCCGTAGGGCCGACGCCCATTGTTTCCCAGGAATGGACAGTTATTTGGACTTTCGCTAACTTAAAATACACCTTAATATAAAGAACGAATCTTTAGATTATAACATTTTAAAGATGTTTACTTCATTTTGTAATGGTTTCTTTTTCATTTTTCCCGTGGTGTACCCAATAATCCACAGGCAAAATTTAAGATCAAGCTGACCATCTACTCACTTAAAGAAGTATTTATGAACAGTAGAATGATTACTATAAAAAGATCTTGAATAAAGTTCATCCAGAATTATGTTTGAAGTCATTGGATACGCACGTGTCTCTTGTGGTGGGATTTAAAAGGATATTTATTTGTGTCTTTAAGTGGTATTTCGGGAGAGAGAAAAACTAATATTTATGCATATATGTTAATGGATTATGTGTGTTTTTCGTTTGATAAATCTTGGATGTAGAATTGTCGGAGAAAAATGACATGGTACAACTAGAACAAATTTCCAGGTATGTAGCACTCTAGTATAGGTTATTTAACTAATAAGGGAGTGCTCGATTTGAAGTCATATATCTGAAACAAAATATGATTCTTTATTTCAAATTATTTTATTAGATTTAGATCAAATAAAATTAAACAAGAAAACAGTCTTTCATGTTTCATGCATAATCCAACAATTTTTTCCCGCTCCCTTTGCTGATAACAACGAAAACAAAATGTTCTGCATAGTTTATGGTCTTAAATAGCAATACAAGCAAACTGAAAATATTTTTTCATTCTTCCCTATCGTCAGAAAGGAGGCAAACATTTTAAAAAAAAAAAAAACCCGCGTGATTAAAACATTTCTAGATTGCGTTTTGTATGTCTTTAACTTAAGTGGAAAACTACTTTTTGATTTCATTTAAACATTTCAAGATTAACGCCGTCATTTGCACTGCCGATATAACTGTTATATTTGCTACTGGACATATAACAACAGTGTAGGAATTCGACTGTGTTACGCGTTTCTGTTGAAAATTGAATAAAAATCCCGCCCAATATTTAACGCAAGCTTTATTCAAATGTTATCCATACCCCTCAAATTATATTCATTACATGTAGAACAATATTCAAATTTAAACAACGATAAATCAAATAATATACCGAATACGCCATTTTGACCATTTCAGTTTCTTGAACTATTTATTCTATTTAATAACAACAATATTATTGTAGAAACTATCTGAGTAATATTTCTTTTTAATGTACATATTAAAATGGAACAAACGATTTTGCTGTACAAAATCAAAATACGACACTAAATTTCAAGCAAATGATATCTTAAACGGTAAAATTAAATTAAAGCAAATATGTAAGTGAAATATTTTTTTCTCTAATTTTCCTTATTGTTTAATGTTAATGTGTTCAATATTACAAAAAAATCTAACTGAGTTAACACATTTGATATTTTGTAGATGAACAGGAGAGGAATGGCACTCAATGGAAAATATTCGTTTTTACCCGCTTGGATACTATCCGTGACAGAAATTTAGCCAAGATTTGCATTAGAAAGCAAATTGTGGATAATGTTGTGGAATTTTAGTGAAAACGATACTATATATTATACGATGGAATTACGACTCGCAAATAAAAGCTGTTTATTAATAATGAGATATTTGGTGTTCATTGTACTACTACGAGGTCATCCCAATTTAAAAAAAATCCATTTAATATCAGCGATTTTTGTAAATTTTCATTTTCATTCAATATCGCGTGACGTCCTTTAGAAGTATTTCCATAGGTGAACACTTTTTAAGAAAGTCCCCATGTAATACCCAAAGGGCAAAACGTCCGGATGAATGAAGATGGACAATAGAAAATAACTCTCCATTCCTGAAAAATAATGGAGAGTTTGAACAAAAGATTTGCGTCACAGGTGTATTTTAATAGATTTGCACCAGCCGAGTATTGAACCCAGGACCTCCCACATTCGAGGCGATCAAGCTACTACATGACCACAGAGGCGGTTATGAATATTGAAGATACACATACATGTATATGTATGCCCCTGACATTATCACATTTACATGTTCAGAAAATCACTTAATTTAGGTAAAACCCTTATTTGGTATATAATTTTAAAAGTTTTGAAATTGGAACGGGACCGATGAATGGACGGACAAACAGACACGAAAATATGATAAACCCTTGCTATCATAAAAGAGAGGCAAATAATACCAAAAGGGACATTCAAACTCATAAACCGAAAATAAACGCTTTTGCTAAAGAACATAAAAGACAAACAGACAAACAACAGTACACAAAACACAACATAGAAAACCAGACTCAGCAACAAACACCCCACCCAAAATGTGGGTGATCTCAGATGCTCCGGAAGGGTGAGCAGGTCCTGCTCGACATAAGTTGGCAACATAAACACAAAACAGAAAATGAACTTAATCGTACTTAGGAATGCTCGCGATTTCTCTAAGTTACAGATAGCAAGCTAAAATTTCTTGTCCTTCTTATAAGAAATCATGCCGTACTTCAATTAATATCGGTTTCTGCACTTTGTTGAAGATTTTGTATAGCAGTACAGCAAATATCATCTTGTGAAACGGCACCAAACTATGCAAAAAAAAAAAAAAAAAAAAAAAAAAATCCAGAAGAAACATAAGAAACATTTTGGTATTGCTTCAAATTACAAATTGTCTTTTCAAAGTTGTTATTTATACGGACAAAGCGGTGAATGGACCGGCTCTTTACTATAATCTTACCACATATGAAATAAACCCTTAATAAATTGTGTAATGAGGGAATAAATATTCAGATAAACATGACATATTGTATGTAATTCAGATGAATTTGAAACAAGACAAAACAATGTCTGATGTATGTAATTCAAATGAATTTGAAACAAGGCTTATAAGTGGGTCCACATGACATGTCAACTAAATGTAATGAAATTTTGCACATATGTTATGATAGTCAAGTGAAAAAAAATTCTAGCTTTAAAATTTGATTTAAGGCTTATTTTAGATTTTGCAGCGCCATCTATTGGAAAAGGCTTAATTTCCCAAAATTTCCACAAAAATGTCACAATTTTGTTACTCTGAATATGCTAGATATGGTTATGTTTAGCTGATATTGGAGTTGATTTTTATAACAAGCATCATTCGTCCTTCGAAACTTGACAAAATATTTTTTTTTTGCTTGAGTATAGCTATATTT
>JAASAO010004367.1:0-10410 GCA_017311375.1 Mytilus coruscus
GATGAATGGAATAAATTTGCTCAACTAAAGTCAGAAGGCTTGTACAGAGTATGAGACGCCGTGTTATGGAACTGTACCGGACGGGAGGTGGTTACACATCCTATTGACTTAAATATTGACATTAAATTTGCCGAACATACCAAAGATTATTTGTAGACTTTTAATGATTTTGGGTGATTAATTGTTGTAAAAAAATAAAATTAAAGTAAAACTTAAATTCCGTTTCTGATTTGTGTAATTTTCACTATTTCTATGAATGCAAAATTCAAATGCATAGATCCTGCATCAGTGACCAAACTTAAGTTTATGGTTTGTTTATGGCATATGTTAGCAAAATTGCTACATGAATATTTTCTCTTTTTCGAGGATTAACTGTTTTTTTTAAATGAAAAAAAAAATTCGATGCAACAAAGATAGGTGCACGTGGTGCTTAACTTTTGGCGGACTGTATATTTCAATATCGGTCACAGAAACCGGTTTATTAAAGTACATGTGACATGTGATGTACATTTCACTACATAATTGGCATTAAAAACCGCAAATGTCCTTTTTAAAAAAGCGCAAACATCTTATAAATGGAAGCGCAAATGTCCATTAAAAAAGCGTAAATGTCCTATGAAAAAGGGCAAACATACCGCGCCAAATTGTAGATAATATAGGTTTAAGTTATGCATGGAACAATCAGTGCCATTTGACAACTTTAGATTCAACGGAATATAGCGAGATAGACACTTCTTTTTCAAGGTCAATTGTATTTCTAATTCTAAGAACATTTGTGTTTAAAAAATATTTGACTTCTTCAAAAAAGGAGAATATAATTCATATTACTAAACTACGATGTTCGACCATCAAATTTTCGAATGAAACTGGCAGATGGATAAACAAAAACTCAAAGGTAGGGAAGAGAGTTGTGGCACGTTATATAATGACAGATCAGTCAGAAATGAATTTCACTAATTATATATTTGTCAACACAGATATCAAATGTTAAAGGAGAAATATATAACCAGATTATTTTAGAGAGAGTGCTGAATAATTAATTTGTCTATCTTTCTTAAGAAATTGCTAAAAATCTATATTATTTACATATTCTATTCTTCTGCACGGACTACTCCAGTTTACATACGTGGTTATATCTAATTCGATACAATTGTAAGTCCGTTAAAGGCCAGTCAAGGTCAGTCGTACTCTTAATTTGTTGTACATTGTACATAACATAAACAAATGTAATATGTATAACATGAAGGTACCCAAATTGCACCTATTTTGACAGTTTTTTTCACCTACGTTTATTAATGATCAAGACAAAAGTTTCCATTCTGTGTTTATTTTGTAGATGTATCATTTTCTACTATATGGTTTCACCAATTTAATTTTGAATCTATATTGAATCATAGAAAAATGGGTTTGAACAGACCTCCAAACGATCCATTATTCTGTAATGAGGAGTACCCAAATTGCATCTATGCTTAAATTCACATCCTTAAAATTCGATTAACAGATCTTTTGTTTTATTTCTTCAAATATTTAGAACAATTTGACATTAGTCAATGCTTACTATTCATTTGTAAGAAATGAATGCTTGTAACATATTTTATTTGCCTAATTTTTAAATGATGACTTTTTGTGGACGTCGCATGGCGACGTGTCCGTACATTTTACTTTTTCCAGTGAACACTTCATCTGTTGATATGACTGTGAACGTTTTGTGTATATTTAAATATATTTACTTATGTTGAAAGACGAGCATAGTATCAAATCATAAAAATACAAATTGTTTAGTCTATAGGAAAACTTGTAAGATTTCCGCTGTTATTTTTGCCAAATAGGTGCAATTTGGGTACTCGGTGCAACTTGGGTACCGTGACGTTATGTATAATGCTACGCTCCATATCGAACACCATTGTAATATATGTATTATGATTCCTTGCTCTTGTTGTTGTTTATACTGTCTAAGAGTAAAAAATAAATAATATAATTTTGAATCTCTAACATTTGGCATAGAATTGTTGATCGCTTTACAGATAATTATCAAAGTCTGTTAAAGATGTTGGAGAATATAATATTATATACATATAGATTCTACCACTGCATCGAGTGTGATACGATATTTATCCACTCGAGACAGTTAAATTTTCAAATTTAAAATTTAACTGTCGAGAGTGGATAAATATCGTATTACACGAGATTTGGTGGTGGAATCTGTTTCTCTAATGATTTTCAAACAATATGCAGGCAAACTTATTCCTTCTTTTCAAATGATCTGCAAAAAGATGTGTTCTTTCTATGTGACGTCATCAGGCATGGTCGCCTTTTTTCATGCCGTCACAATAGGAAATTCAGAGGAAAGTAAGAAAATTCGACGTCATAATCGGATTTTAACCAATGATGAACTGAGATCACACGTTGATTAAATTTTTTTTATACAATGGGTGCAGAAAGGGATAAATTCACGAAGAATTAGAGAAATATATTTATCATATATCTAGTAGTTAATACAGTAGTTTTGAATATCTGATAAATAGCCTGCTGTTTAATCCGTATCGCTCAACTTTGATGCGCACCCTTTATCACACCCCTACCCTTTATCACACCCCTACTCAAAATTCTCATTTACGGCAGTAGTGATTCCGAATAAATTTACTTGAAGTCCATGTTCTAATTTATGCAAGCTTCTCAAGAAATATTTTTTTCCTAAATGGGTCCTAAATGAAACGGTCATTAGGGCGTAAGGTCTTTTATCGAATGACGTCATTGTTTGGCATGTGACGTCACAGACGTCGAGCTTTCATATTTTCTCAGTTGGAAAGCAAGTCCTTGGAAAAGTCCGTTGTCGTCAAGCTCTATCAGCAACAATAGGAGGGGGGATTAATTAGGTGGCGCAACAGTCGTCCGTGACGTCGAAAAGTCCGCCAAATCAATCGGCTAAAAAATTGACGTTTAAAGTATTTTTTTTCAACTTGTCATGCTTTTATTATAATTGATTTTTTAAATTTGTATGTTTTGCGACCAATAATATAGTTTCAATACGACATACATACATTACCAAAAATAGCTTGTATTTGCTATTTCTGTATCCTGTCCGTTCTAAAAATTATCAGCCATCTTTTTTGTTCGCCAAAAACATCGAATTTTGATAACTTGACGTTTGCGTATCCAAATACGGTAAAGAACGGTAATAATCTTAATTGAAACCGGGTAACCTATTTCAAATTTCTACACAATTTTGAAGCCATCATTTTTTAGTGTAATACATCAATTTTAGTGACCACCAGTCATGTCAATTTGTACCTGGTTTTGGCTGCGTTTCTACTTCAAAACAGTAAAGTTCAACTTCTTTTCATTCTTCCTGTTTCCAAAGTACTCTAAAATACTGATTTTATTAAAGATATGAATGAAATTGTGATTGAAAATTGTTGTTTTTCACAATTCCATACGATACCTCCATTTCAAAGTCATTAAACCCCTTTTTGACCCCCTACACAAATTGACGGTGACATTGTTTTCTTTTTTCAACATACGTCATATAACGTTAACAAAATATGTGCCAGGGTCATGTGCAGAGTGAAAATTTACACATTGGAAAAGTGAAACAACAAACAAAGATCTTCTTTATTGCGTTTGAAACTATACATCTTTGAACATTTCATTCATACTTGAAACAAATCTGACAAATTAATGATAGCCTATGGAAGGACAAAAGCACAAAAAAATAGCAATAGAAAATGCATTGTAAAGAAAATTTCTGGAGGAAAAAAATATGAAAAAAGGAAATGAAGGTCAGTTAATATTATATTTATATTTTATAAGTTAAAAACCTTGTTTATTTATTATCTCTTTACTAAGTAAGCTACATTAATAAGAGCAAAAACTAGCTTATCAAGTCAAACAAGAAGTTAATTCATAGAATTGTGTT
Source organism: Mytilus coruscus (assembly GCA_017311375.1). Taxonomy (NCBI): domain Eukaryota; kingdom Metazoa; phylum Mollusca; class Bivalvia; order Mytilida; family Mytilidae; genus Mytilus; species Mytilus coruscus. Next base: position 3,917 of record JAASAO010004367.1, read on the forward strand.
CTTACAAAATTGAATTTATTCAGATGCCAAATTCTTTCAAATTTAATAATCCATTGATCATTTAAAAGTAAAATGCACAAGATTTGTCCCACCAACTTTCTTTTATGATATAAATATCCAATTATTCAGGTAAAATATACAATACTTTGTTTATAAATATGTAAAGCAGCTGATACAGCAACCTGAAAAGAAGAAGCTCCATTTTTTCTCTCAAAAAGTTTACTTTCATAATCTATATAATACCCTGAGAAATAAGACATGGGCTACTGGGCTAGCTAATCTATTAGTTGAATTTTACAATTATAATAATTTTAAAATTCAAAATTAGGTCACATTCACTTAAGATTTGAACCATAATTTTTTTACAGAATTTCTGTCAATATTTTTGTTAAACTTATCCTTTTTCTGTATGATATTTTCTAGACAGTACTTTACTGTTCAACTAAGAAACATAGGCTCTTTTACTTTGAAGAAACTAATTGTGACTCTTGGTACCACTTTATAGAATATAAAATATAAATGATCAGTACTTTTATCATTTTCATTTTCAGAAAGATTATTCAAATTGTATAAAATATGTTTTATTGCACATTATTAGAAGTGTTTAAAATTTTCTAATACATGTAGGAGTGATCACATAAGGCATATCATTATTTATAAAATTTACAAAGTAAATTTCATCAGCCAGAGCTAATTCATATCAATAAAGCTAGATTTCTACATGACATTTCTTAATTTTTACTAATTTTGTTTGTCTTTTGATTTTAACAACTAATCCTTCTCTGAAAAGTAGGAAGTATCTCTACTCATTATTATAATAACATAATTGTACATCGAATTTCGTTTACTTTCTTCCTGATTTTTGTAAAGTAAACTCCTTTTTATATTTTTTGCTGGGGTTTTATTTTTGACTGGTGATATCAAGGGGAGATAACCACTTGCACAAATCGGCAAAAAAACCATCGCTTCGTGTTGAAAATAGCTTGACGTTTGCGTATCCAAAATTCTCTTGCCTAGATATTCATATCGAGTGTTTGTCTTAATGAGATGTTTTATTAAATTTAAATTCAGCCCATCATTTTCAGTTTCCTCGAAAATATTTAGATTTTTCGATCAGGAGACTTGACAATTTTCACACAAACATCAAGTTTGAAGATAAAATAAAGAATAAAGGACTTTGAGTTGGTGTGTAAGTTTTAACGAGGTAAAACTATGAATATTCAGGATTATTTTCATCAATAGGTTTTTATCATGACATTGGTATTTTAGTGAGTAAAAATGAGGTTTGTCTCATCCGTAGCTTTACTGAATTTTCACGGTCACGTGACTTCCATTGTTGCTGATAGACTTGGGGTCAACCGTGACCTGCTTTCCAACTGTTCTGGCACACGAAATGCAACTATAAAAAAGAACTCAATGAAATACCATACAAAACACACAAAAATACAATAAACAAAATATTTCTATGAACATCAGGACGAAAATTGTAAGGTAACCCAGGTGCTTTGGATGAATAAGTAAGCAGTTCTTTTCAAGCTTTTAAAACAAGACAAAAGTATATCTGAAGGTAACCCAGGTGCTGGGGATCAGAAAGCATTTCGTATATACTCTCCTATTTAAATATATGATAAAGCGTATAAAACATGGCAAAATCCATATCACATGCCGTATCACCCTCCACCAATAGCATCCCTCGGGCCTAAAGGCCCTCGGGCTGATATTGGTATCTCGGGATAATACGGCATATGATACGGATTTTGCCAAGTATTATTGTCTTTTTAGTTAAGTGACGATATTTGCAAAGTATATGTGTTAGAAGGTTAAAAAAACAAAAAAACTTTATGTAATGTTATGAATTTAGTAATCTTCGCGCAGTGCGATGATTATTGTCACGTAGTGTGACTTGCTGGAAATTTGGAAATTAAGAATGTTATGCAAAAGTTTGAGAGGATGCCGCCGCTTTGGAAAGAAAAATTAAAGCCAAATGTCGATGTGCGGAAAGGATTTAGAAAGCAAAATATTAAAGCCAAAGTTTGAGTCCTCTGAATTATGCTATGTATAATTTAGAGAAACCAGAAAGGTGTATATAATTTTATAAGCCGAATGCGTGTTTGTTGGTGGTGCAAGTGTAGTGCGTTTTATTGTTCGATATTTGAAGTGCCGAATGTTTATGCATTTCGGAGCCGAAATAATTATAGCCAAAAGGTGTATGTAAAATTTAGTTGCCTTGTACCAGACCACCGTAGTTGTGGTACGTTAAGGTGCTGGCGCACCGGGTGTTGCACTCAGATTAACAACACCCGCACAGGAATCACCGTCCCTGCACAACGTGTTATATCAAACCAAACAGGAACATTTATATAGAAAGCTTACTCAACAGGTTTCCCACAATTATTATGATTTTGCATATAATAGTTACTTAGTAACCGTAGAATATTCTCGTATAAATTTCAATTTCAAACTGTTTTAAGACTGGGTAAGTGTCCGCCTCAAAGGGAGTTATCTTATATTCGTGCTCTAAGCGCCTTCGATCTATATCAGTTAGGGACCGACCATATAACTTGAAGGAGGCATGTTTTTTTGAAGTGAGAATGATGTTTTCGCGAATTTTTTTTAGTTCTCAACTGAGACATCTTATTTTTAACATTATTTTACATGGTAAAATTCCGCTCTCAGATTTCTTTTTTACACCTTCCTGGTCAAAATATATTTTTCTCAAAAAACAGCATAACATTATTATAAACATGCCACGCCCAAACCACCTCCCTTTTCAGGTTAAATTGGCGTTCCTTTAATAGTTGTTCAATTGGTTGCCATGTGTTTATTCGAGTTATTGTAATTTTTTACGCAGTCCTCGTTTCATTCTTAATTCTATTTAGCAATCATAGAATTCAGAATCACATGGGAGGAAGAGGGGGGAGTTAAGTGTAAGGAGCTAATAGCCCTTTTAGTACAGTACGCGGTCTTCCTTATATTTTTAAAGAGTATTTTCGGTATCAACGTGTACAGGCAAATCTTATTTGGGGGAAGGGGGGGGGAGGAGGAGGAGCACAGAAATGGAAAAAAATGGTTGTACAGAAAAATAGATTATCAGAGAAAGCTAATATATGGACCACAAAATTCAGCAAAACATACTCTCATAATCCTTCCTTTGGTAACACACACGTTGTGCAATGCTACGTCGTTTTCGCAAACACCTCAACAATTTATTTTTGGTATTCTTTCTACCCTAAGATTCAAACATTTCAAATTGATGAAGTGTTTGTGAAAACTATATCGTTTTGCAAATCGTGTTTATACATTGTAACCAAAAGATAGAGTATTTATGCCGGTTCCGTTGGTCTTTCGTTTTACTTTCTCCTATGCTTTATTTTGCTTTGGGACAGTTTTTTTCAATCGTTGTGCTCCCCCAAGATTTGCCTGTACACGTTGGGTATGCGCAGGCATGGTACACGTTTTTCCAAAATTGAGTATATAGTATTCAGGACGCAGACATTACATTTTTTATTTTTTATTTTTAAAGCAATTGGTTTACAAAAGAGGTTAGTGTGTGTTAAAAATACATTGGGTACCAAATAGTATTTGGTATTCAGATAGTTTTTCATCGGTATGTGGTACGCACGGGGGAGGGGAGGTTATTCCCTCTTTCAGACCCATACCTGGATGACTTATTTTCAATATACTAATCATCTATCTAAAGAAGACTTTGTGTTTGTTTTTAGTCTTCTTTCTTCTGTCGCTCTTTTTCTCTTTCGATTCCACCCATCGTATTTTTTCTCCTTTCAATCGTTCTCTTTTCCCTCTTCCACCACCCTTCACTTTTCCCAGCGCGTTTCCCCTTTCTGTTACCCAGTGTGTTTTCTATCTCCTTTTACTCCGTCCCCATTCATATATCTTGTGCCCATCTTCACCCCTGATAAACACCGGTTTAATACTTCAACCTGGCTAAACCAATTTTACGATAATTCTATTGATTTTTATTACTTTAACCGGGTTAAACTTTACTCAGCTTACTCGGGTGGAGGTCGCAACAATTGGCTTAGCCCGGTTCACAAAATGCAATGGGGCTAAACCAATTTTACGTGAACTTTAATTTAACTTTACATTTAGATTACTAGGGGTAGAACCCTAAGGCATATTGCGTTCAGGTTATCAAAACTATTTCAGTGTTTTAGCGTAGCTTTGGGTCTTTTCAAGTATAGCAATTGAAGAGGACGGATGTAACATGATGACAATAATATAACCCGAAGAAAAGTGACGTTAGGAACTTTTACTATAATTCGCAAAGTGCTTTATATGAACTTTCGTTTTAGATTGAATATTTCTCGTTTTAGTTATACATTGAATATTTCCTGTTTTAAATGTTTCCTTTATATCTCAAATGCCGAAATAGATTATAGATATCAATAATTTACAACTTAATCCGATGGCAGTTAAAAGTATGAAAGATAATACATGTATCTTACACTCAACTACGAAAGAAGCAATTATAGCTATTTTACTAAGTTTAGCCAGAGGACAATAATACGATTATTATTGCATAAGATTGGACAATAATAGATATATTTTATCAGAACCTTTTGTAAAGTTTTAAGATCGTTAACTTTGAATGAATGTATAATTTTTTGTAAACTGTTGCTTGGGCAGTCTACCCCTAGCTTTCAAGCGGTAAACTTGTCTGTGAATAAATTTCACGGTATATATTGTATACGGTCTTGGGTTTAAAGCAGCCACAGTGTCAATTATAGACATAGACCAATTATAAACTTTGTAACCCGTAGGAATTCACGGGGTTATAAAAACTTGCATTATCCTTTGCTCAAAGAGAGCATTTCACTCGACCTTATATCTGCGACAATTGTCGTTCAATCCAAACACCAAATATCATTTCTCTGTATTTGAATATTAAGCAGATTAAATTTTGTACAATCTTATTTGATTTATTATATTGTTTGCCATTCGACCGAAATACTCTCTTCTGTAATCCAAATTTTTCTCTCTCTCCATTGACATGTTGACCGAGTTAAGAAAAATCATGAAAAGATTAAGCGGAATTCAAATAAGCTTAAATGAAAAAAAATTATAAAACTATACAAATTTTCTCTGACGGCGAATCAACATTTTAGTCGCTATTGGTCGCCTTATATTTTTTTACAGAATTTAAGTTTTTGGGATATATGAATTTTAGCAAGAAAAAATGGTTCCACATGTTACTCTTTCCACTTGTCCGTACCCTTTTCATATCTCTATTTCTTAAATACTAAACCCGCCTTGAGTTTTCATTAATATTTTTTACCATCAGAATGATTAAAATGATCATAGCTAAGCTTGAAAAGTCACACGTCAAGTTATGATCCGCTTTTTTCTGTTCATATTAGTAATTCTGTATGCCAGAAGGGGATCCATAATTTATTCAAAGGGAGTTTCATCGGGTTTAAGGAAAAATGGATGTTTCTAGCGTTTCTATTTTTGGTAACTTTGTCCGAATTATTGCAAGAAAAACAAAAGGGGTTTCTAACCTACGGAAACCGACTTTTGGGTCCGCCAATATATGGAACAATTTCATTTATACGGATAATCAAAAATATCTGTCATATTCATTCCGGATTTCAGGGCCATGATAATGACGCTTTCGCGTATCAGCAGATGAAGCATATAGGTCCTGGACTTGATCTTGATTTTCTGTCGACGGTTTCATCCTTGCTGACAGTATCTATCCGAATACATGACCTCTCGTGACGCCTTACAAAGCCAATGAAATAGCCAGACAGCCTCGCAATGAAAAAAGAAGAAGACGTAAATTTAACAGACTGCACAAGTAGGTGTGTTTGTAGAGCATATTATAAAGGAGATTAAAACATTCCGGGTTATCGGAGCAATTTACCGCCACACAAAATGGGAACTCTCGTGTATAGTTGTTTGCTGGACTTACAAAGAGAAGGGCTGAATTTATGATTAATCTTACTTAAAAACAAGATGTTCTTATGGTTGCAGAATAAAGCCATGCACGATTGTTTTTTATTTCGTTCCTACAAGAAAGTGTTCTTGTTCCCTAAATAAAGTGTTCTTGTACACTCAAGATAACATCTCGTTCCCACAATATAGTATATCGAACAAGATACTATCTTTTGGGAACGAGTTGTTCTCCTGTGGGTACAGGAATAAAAACCTTTTCTTGAGGGAACAAGGTACTATATTTACGTAACTATCTTGTGGGAAGAAACAAAGAAATCTAGCGTGGCCTTATTCTGCCACTGTATGTTCCTGTGTCCTTTTATAGATAATTATTGCTAAACTTCTGTTTATCTGGGTTTTGTTTACCTAATATTATACATGTATCTCAATTAGTTTGTCGACGGTGGTTTATGGTGATAAAAGAGTGAATTTTACCACACTGTGTAAACGGTGTACTCAAAAATGTTATTTCATGTTTGTACTTTTTTAAAATGTTATTTCATGTACGCAGTTACCAATGCTGACGTTAACTCGAAATA
>JAASAO010002776.1:0-10075 GCA_017311375.1 Mytilus coruscus
TCTAGACCTTTCATGTCAGAAAACATGCTCATAGGGTAAGCTGGCAATAATTAAAGTCTTGTTTTCAAATTCTGTAAAAAATTGATACAGGGGTGGGGGTATAAAATGTACTGTAAAAGAAAACTTAGAGTATATGCAGTGATTTCTTTCAGGCTATAATTCTGAGATATAAGTATTGTTGTGAGAAAAAGTGTTTTTAGAAAGTTTTCTATTGGAATAAATGTTAATATAGGTTGCACTTTGTAAATACAGCTGTTTTTCAAACCACGCCTCTTTTGGGGAGATATAAAATATTCATAGACAATTAATTTTGTTTACGTACTGGTTCCCGGATATGATCTTTATGTTTCATCTCATAGAGACATAACTTGGGAATGTTACCAGTAAATATACATATTCATAGTGACCAAGTTGAAGTCTGTGGAAATCCTTAAGTCAAGAATGGGGTAGTATAGAAATTTAATGTAAGTTTAAACTCTTAGAAGTTCGGGGCATATAAACGTTGAAAATATGCCGCACAGCCCTATATTTTGACCTTTGAAAAAAATAGTAGTGCATATGAACTTTCCATTCTAGGATATATTTTTTTTCAAAACTTCATAGTAAAAGTGGTACAGTTTTAGCCGTGAAAGGAGTTCCTATGGGAAATTGCATTGTTGATATTTACAGAAATGCAACCTATAAGGTGTAAATTTTGGCAGATAACTGTTAGAATTGCGGGTGATTCATGCATAGCAGGAGATGGTTATCATGCCCTGCTCCTTTTTTGATTCCCTCAAATTTTGTCTGTGACCTTAATATGTCTCTTCGTAATCGATTTACGAGATTTGAACACCAATAAACTACTGTCGCCAAAGATTTAAACGTACGTTTCAACGGAGTTTATACACAGGTATCAATTTAGGATTAGCGCAAATGATCGCAATGCTATCTGTTCGACACTGCACATGTTGAAAAAGATTGCATGAAATTGAAAAATTGCTTTATTTTATAGCAGTTTTTCTTTTAATTTCTTAAATCAATTTTAAACACTTTAAGTCGATCAATCTGAAGGTTGCTTACTAACGATGACAAAACGATATTGTTCTCGGCAGGTTTGTTTTAAATATGCATTGATATTTTTAATGTGGTAAAATCATTATCAGTAATGTAAAGGTTTTAAATCATTTTGAAAACAAACATAAAAAGTTGTATAATGAATTGTGCGAGATCGTTCTATCTATTATGTTTGGCTTTGCAAAATAATTCTAATGGCATCATTCAATCAAAAATTGATCCTTATTTTTAGCACGCCTTTTATTCAATATATCGCGAACAATGATCGTGAAAGAAGAAGTTTCCGATCGAATAATGAATACAATTCAACATCATAATATGTGAAAAAATTTTAGAATTAGCAAAGGTTGGCTACGTTACAAAAAGTGACAGTCATGCGATGAAACTGCGCATTTAGTTGAATAAAAAATGCGTCACTTCTCAAGTAAACGATTCATATCCTTACGCAAAGTATTATAAAAAAACGTATACAATTTAGTATTTTCACATTCCAATATATCATGCTATATTTGAAACTAAATCTTCAGTGTATCTGAAAGTACATTTAAGTGTAAATGGACAATGTTCAGTTTATTAAAACAAAAGACTTATTTGGGATGTGATAGTCAATGAATGACCAGACTAAAGGTTCCGTTTACATATTGTTATACTATATACTTATATTTTGTTAACGCGTTTGATTAGTAGATTAAATCGTGAATGAACAAAAATCAAAAATGAACATCAATGGGTCGTGTTAGTCCAGTTTTCAATCAAATCAACTAAAATGATAAATAATCATATAATTACAGAATGATACGAACGCTGCAAAAAAGACATCAGTGATGTCTGATATTTCATTATCCTTTTAACGATGGTCTTAAAACTATTTTTTTGTGTTCATGATCAGAAATTAAACTATATAAGTATTCTGATTTTTTAAATCATTTTAAATAAATCTCTGCAAAACAATTTAAAGAGTCATTTGAAATAGTAATTTCGAACGTCATTGTTCACTGAAAAGTTATTTGGTCATTTATATTAAAAACAAATAAATATGTTTGTGAACATTTTGTATGATATTTAAATGCTTATGAGCAGATCGCCTTTTGTGGTTTTGTGAAACGGTGGATGATTTAACTTTGATGTATTCAGAAATGGATCATAATGCTGAATGCTTTTGAAATGAAGGATCATTTTTAGATTAGTTTTCTGTATCTTTCCTGTTTATAAATTTTGAATTGTTCGAAATACTAAGGTTTTCGGAATTGTCAGTTTGAATTCCCGTCAACTTCTTATTTAATTTGGTCTTCAAACAGTTTTGATTTGAGTGCTACTGATAAGTCAAATAAAGACGACAGTTACCGCTGGCGAACATAACTATATGTCTGGTATCTTTGATGAATTTTTACAGACATTTTTTTACCAATCGCAATACTTTATTTATCACCGTTACTGTTAATCTTTTACTATCGTTTGTCTCGATATACCGAATGACAGGCGTGTTTAAGTAAAAAAGTATTAACAAAAAATACCGAACATCAAGGTAAATTCAAAAGGGAAGTCCATAAAACTGACAAAATCAAAAGCTAGACTTTATCAACTAACTGAACGAATGAAAACAAATGTCATATGTCATAAAGATCAACATGTTAATTTCATTAATCATAAGTGAATGAAGCGAAATGTTCACACCACATGATTGTTGACAACACTAATCTTTAGTTTTACTATACTTATGTTAGTTAAAATGTATATTATAACGTTTTTTTATGAATAAAACTTTTAATATTTGTATTCATATAACTTGAATCTCGATTTTAATACAAACGCATGAATGGTCATCGAAGTGATTACACCTGCAAGCCCGACCTCCCCGTAAGTCGTCATTTGAGGTCACCTGGGCACGCCTAAGCTGATCTCAAAACCTTACAATCACAATCATAGACCACAACGAGGGTTGGTCAAGGGCCGAAAGACTTGCTCGGAAAGGTTTTGGATAAGAAAGCTAAGGACAGTTTCCCCAGAGGGCATAAATGAAAAAACATAGAATGAGTCACTCATTTTCCCTACCATCACTCATTTTCTTGACATCATTTGTTTCCAGTTACTCCGGCTTCCTTACTTGACTCTTACAGTTTTAAGGATTCTTTTGGATTTTTTTTAATTTTACTAGTTTGAATACCAGGGTTCTTTTCATTTGGTAGGGATGCACAAGTACGCATCCACGTCCAATTATTTAACCTTAGCTCAAATTTACTATTATTATTTTCTTTTCATTATAAAACTGCTATTTATTTCGGATGGTAAATAAGCAGCCTCTGTTTGACATATTTTACCAGCTTATATCGATCAGTGCTGTTTTTTTGGGAATGTATTTACACGCATTTGTTGTAACATCTTAACTGACGTCATTTTGGAATTTTAGAGTTGTGCCAGTTCATATCTCTAATCACTATTTTCATTTTAGGCATGTCTTTGAGTCGTTTTTTGGAAATTTAAAAATTTATTAGCGTTCTACATATGATGTTCGGGTGAAACTCTTTCACTTTTTTATTGTATAGAATTCAAGATTGCTAATCAGAATAGATTGATCTGATTCATTTTACATCGTGCTTATACTGATGAAAGATATCTGTTATCCGAAATATTTATAGTTACATTTGTTCGTTTATTGTCATTTTTTGGTGATATTGTACCCTTTTAGACTGGTTATATATTATATTTTGTAGTGTGCTGTATCATATTTAAATGATCCATTGCCCCGTAAGATTTATCGTTGGCTATTATTCAGTCATTTTATATATATATATGTATATATATAAATGAAATTAAATTTCAAAATGCTCGTAAAGTCCTTTAATTTTCTCTAATCGGTTTCACATCTTAGTGATAATCATGGATGATAATGAATGTAACTAACGGTCACGTAACGTCATGATAATAAGTCCGTAACAATACATAAAAGGGACGTAACCCTTACAAAAGTAGCGTCTTATCTGTTTAGGCTTGGTTTGTACTTTTGGATGAACATATTTTCTTTATTTATTCTCATTTCTTCAGTAAATTGGTCGTCACATTGGTAGAATGGGAAAACATAGTACTTAGGTAATTTATTGGTAGCGCATAAATCCAGGTGTTCACTAACGTTAATCATCCTAGTTTCTTTATGTCGTTTTGTTGACGGTGAACTGTAAATCTCTTCCGTAATATGTTTCCTGTTTGGTAATATAATCTTTTGGCATCCATTACATTTAATTACATAGTTAAATTACCCGATGCGCATGTAAGAGAGTTCTTAATAGTGAAAATCTCTCCCGATTTAATTTCATATGATTCTCCTTCCATAACATTTTTACATATACTACAATTTGAACGTCCATATTTTTTGACAGAAGGAATTGTATCATCTTTGTTTAATTTCGCACTGGTGAGTAACTTCTTTAAAGATTTTGACTGTCTTTTACTTTTAATAATTTTCTGTGTGGCAAGGGCTCTTTTCATTCTTTGATCTTTCATCAGTGTTGGTACGTTTTGATAAATAATGTTATACGCTTCTGTATTTCTCGGGTTGTATGATGAGACGTATGGTAAAACTTGATTCGTATTTATTACCGTGTTTTTTGGTCTTCTTAGTTCTTGGATATCTATAGCTTTTGCACGTTCTATTCCATTATTAATTAAAGTTTTTGGATACTGTCTTTCTAATAGTATTTCGTTTAATTCTGGAAGTCTTTTATTTCTCATTTCAATACTCGAGACAATAGTACAAATTCTTCACGCCAAATTGAACGGTATGTTTGTTCTTGTGTGTTTTGGATGACAAGAATTGAAAAGTAAGTATTGTTTGGAGTCTGTCGGTTTAAAGTAAATATCGGTTTCAATTTCAGAATAATATAATGCAGATAAGGAAAATTTATATAAGTCTAGAGATTTGCACAACGATACTAATATAAGATGGTATTATACGAAGATGTTGTTATTAAATCGTGTTGACAAATATTTCGGTTAATAACAACATCTTCGTATAATACCATCTTATATTAGTATCGTTGTGCAAATCTCTAGACTTATATAATTTTTCCTTATCTGCACAGTATCGTCTATTCTAGACGATCCGGTACATAGTAAATTTGCTGGTTGGTCCTTTTTATAGACTTCTATATATATATATATATATGTTGTTTGTGCTGTATTCAGGCCCTCTACAACGAAATTTGTTACATGCACACGTATAAAAATTGCTGTTTTTATCCAACGCAATCATAGGTTTGAACGTTGTTTTCAATTTAGACTTGTATATATATATATATATATATTTATACTTAAAATTGAATTCTGCGTCCACACTAGTAGAAATATAAATAAAATTAAATTTCAAAATGCTCGTAAAGTCCTTTAATTTTTCTTCAAATAGTCAGTTGTATCTTGAATACGAGATGGCAGTTGTCTAACATGTGGTCTAAGGTGGTAATCAGCAAACTGTGAAATTTTTTCGATGGGATGGCCATTAGCTGATACTATAGAGAGATAGTTTCAGCTATGGTTTGGCTTTGGATACTATCTGCTATCAGCTTTGGATACTATCCAGGGAGACCTATAGTATCAGCTAATGGCCATTCCACCGAAAAATTTCAGAATTTGTTGATTACCACCTTAGACCACATGTTAGACAACTGCCATCTCATATTCAAGATACAACTGACTATTTGAAGAACAAGAATTCTTAAGTCCTTTACCTAATGACACAACTTTGGTTTCGATGGATGTGTATTATTTATACACAAATATTCCAAAAGATGAAGGAATAGCCGCGTGTGAAAAAGTATGGAACACTCGAAAGGATAAACATCCACAAACTGACTGTCTAGTGCAATAGCTCAAGCTAGTGCTTGAAAATGATAACTTTATTTTCAAAGACAAGCACTTTTTACAGATTGACGGAACTAGTATGGGAACAAAAATGGCACCTTCTTTTGCCAACATTTTGATGGGGGATCTTGAAGAACGCATCCTTTTGAGTGTGCCATACAAACCCTTTTCTTGGCTCCGTTTTATTGATGATATTGACATGAAATGGAACGATACTGCAGAACATTTACAAGATTTCTTAGATCATTGTAATCAGTTCCATCATTCAATTAAATTTACATCTGAATTTTCAAGCGAGAAAATTGCTTTACTCGACACCACCACATTTGAAAAAAACGGGGTCATGACAACTGATCTCCACACAAAGAAAACTGATAAACACCAGTTCCTTTCTCCAAAAAGTTGTCACCCGAAACACTGCTTCAGGAGCATACCTTACAGTCAAGCCATCAGACTAAAGTGAATTTGCTCCTCGGAATCCAAACTCAACTATCGTTTTTGTACAATAAGCGGCAAAAATATTTTTCTAGACATTTAACATTGAGCTGCAAAAATTTCTTTACAGCCTCTAACTTTACCTTGTTGGCTGCACGCGCCTGATGAAGCTAATTTGTTTAGCGAAACATTGCGTGAATAATATAAAATATAACAACTAATTTTATAACACTCATTAGTGTGTTAAAGTTACATTCTTAGGCACTTATATAATTTAATGTAGTAACTGCATCAGTTTATTTACAAACTGATCCACGCCTAGATAGATTGAATGTTGATTGTTGCTATTTTTAGACACTATGTAATTCCGAATTAATACGAAGGTTCGGGCCTAAAGTTCTGATATGAATTCCTAGATCGCAGATTGCTACCTACAATGGAGCTATCACATCAAGAGTTATTAGTGGTTAATTTGCAAAGATTGATATCGGCAAAATCTATCATCATTTTATTGTCAAAGATTTGAAAATAACACTTTATGATTTAGGTGAGTCCGATATTTTATTACAGACGAGTACAGATGTTTTGTTGACGAGATTGTGACTACGACAAGTTGTATATTATTGTAGTCATCTTTGTTATGTATTGTAGCTAAGAGACTTTCAAATTTCAACATTGACGTCATAAGGCCATGCAAAAACTCAACTCATTGGTTTGAAGGAGTAACTTCACTATGTCATCACAGACAGGAGTCTACTATCTATCTAAATGCAACCTGTTCTCATGAGACAATCGGAAGGTATGTTCGCATACAGCTGAAAGACCCGAATGCTTTAACCTTATGTGAAGTTGAGGTACATGGAGTATTTATGCAGGATTTAAATTCAGGTTAGTTTTTTATGTTTCAAATCGTGTTCCACAAAATTGACTGTGTATATAACGTGGTCGATAAAAAAAAAAAACCATGAGATCACATTATCATTCAATCTACTCGCTGGTTACATTATATAAAATTAGGGAGATGTGGTAAGATTACCAATAAGACAATAATTCACCAGAGTTCCAATGAAGAAAATAAAAGCAATTTTTAGTAACATTACAAAAATCCCATACCATGCAGCCTGCTGTAAAAAGTCCCAATATGAAAAATGTGAATTAATTCAAACGGGGAAAAACTGCCTAAATTATACAATAAGATTTACGGAAAAAAAATATGACAGATATGAACCAAGGACTACCACTAAATTACAGATCCCTGACTTAGAACATGTATATAAAGACTGTTGCCGGGTTAAACATGTTTGTGAGCGCTCAACACTCCACTAACCTTGAACAGTGGTGTTACAGCACAGCATAAGAATAAACTGTAAAAATCAGTTACAAAAGGCTAAACTCAAAAGATCGATACATATACAATATAGTACATTGTCGGAAAATATAAAATTTATTTGTATGAGCTTTAGAAACAGGAAGAAAAGCGAGGCTTGCCGAGCTTTTCTCCTGTTTCGCAGCGAGTACAAATAAATTTTATATTTTCCGACAATGCACATATATTGTTTTTATCCTGAAATTTACTCCAAACACTTGAAGCTTTAGTTGTTAAAATCTAAATCATTGTCTCTAACTTTTCAAAGAAATCGACAAAGTGTAAACGCGGACCGCGAAGAGGGCCCCAAAATGAACTGGTACGTAAAAAGAAATATCCACATTACTGCTTGCTCAACATGGAAGTGGGGTAACAGGAGACTTTATTTGTACAAGTACAAATAAAGCAAAACTTTATTTGTGTACCTGTTATTTGTACAATACAAGGCTGATTGCAGGATAAAAAGCACAAGAACAACAAACATAAACACAATAACACAAAGCACCGATATAAGAGTACTCGCAGTAACTGAAAGCTAGTTCAAAGCCAATTACAACTTATAAATAAATCCTGTTCTCACAGACTAAAGTATCAATCAGTACACATCCAACGAATTTAGTGGGGAAAAAAATCCCGTCATAAACAGTGTGGGAAACGCATGACCTTTTGCAATACCGAAATATAAGTAAACAGTATCAATGTGATATTCAGTTTATTCATCTTTTCTACTTGCACTGTGTTTTTCAGTGCCGAAAATTATTTCTTTGAAATTTTGAAATTTAATCAATTCTGGTTTTCGAGTTGTTTAAACTTTTCTCACAGATCCACATCAAAATATTTTTAATTGTTATATTATCTATTTCATTCAAATAGATGTTGGCCCAAAAACGATGGAAACAAGAGTATTGCGTAACCAAGTGCGAAATACAGGGAAAACACGAGTTTTACTGTGTGTTACTCATAGAACAGACATGTGCTCTTTGTCAATCTGACATTTTTGATGAGTGTGTCATGTTCTTTGCAATTACATTCGAATGCATTACTGGATCTACAGAGGCATTACTATACGTTAAATGCATCATAACAAAATATTTTATCCTGTTGATGCGACACCTGTACTTGTTTCATTCAAAATTGAATTTATGCGATGTCATATATTTTCACTCAAGTCGTTATATTTCTTTAACCAGAATATTTGGGACTTTTTCTGAACATCGGTTATGTCAGTATATAACGTTTATATTGGACTGAGTTGGTGGATAACCACAGTAAAAAAAAAAAAATTGAAATTCTGCTGTGTATTGACACTGTCTATTTATAATCAAATTTAAAACATGCTCATCATATTTGTTATACCCTCATACAACCACAAGGTTGAAGAATCCATATTCCAAAGTGAATTGATTTCAATGACCTTAAACTGCAAATGCCATAGAAATAGACCATCCATCTTTCGATTCTAAATACAATCTGGATGTATTAAACCCATTAAAACTACGAAATGAATTCAGAATTATGATACGAAATCTTTACAGACTATCAAGTAATAGTTACTACAATTGCAACTTTAAATCTTCATTGCATACAAGTTTAACATGATCTCAATATTGACGACTTCAAGTCTAACCTACAGGTTGCACCTGTACATGTGATTAGTTCCAAATTAATATATAATCTAGCTGGCCACGTGATTACTTGTGAACTGAAAATTGTCGATAACACTTCTCTGCGAAATGTGTTATACAAAGGCTCCATTAGACTTATCAACGGTTTTGTGCTAATATGATCAGCACGACGGGTGCCATATGTGGAGCAGAATCTGATTACCCTTTTGGACAATCTGATTTCACCCCAAGTTTTGGTGGGATTCGTGTTTTTAAGTCTTCAGTTTTCTATGTTGTATTTTGTAGACTGTTGTTTGTGTTTTGGTCGTTGTTGTTTTGTGTTGCCATGGTATTGTCAGTCCGTTTCCGACTTTGAATATTCCTTTGGTATCTTCCGCCTCTCTTTCGGTATTTGCGTATTTACTCTTACACTTGTAAAGTGATTGAGTTTGAACGATAGTTGATGTATTGTGGCTTATTGCATGGGCTTATGTTTTGATTTACGATTACGAGTCTAATGTTGCCTACCTTTAAAAGGGAATGCGGATTTTGTAAGAGCACGTTTTCAATTTCTTAAACTGTCTTCTCCGATATTGAATTTATATATTATGTCTTAATCTTAATTGTTAGCATTTGCTGAAAAGTAATTAAATACTCCAGTTATAGTCTGAACTTGATCAATATTTTCTCCTGTTAGGTGTGTTTATCTGCATATAAAGTGATTTCATAGCAATCGTTAATTTAATATCCCCAGGGCATTAAT